>JANIEX010000282.1:0-40888 GCA_027627405.1 Leucocoprinus birnbaumii
TGGGATGGACTGTCGTGAACTGACGTTCGTTATTTACATTTGCGTGAGTGTGATGGAGGAACCAGGAGGGAGGGAGAGGATAGAGGGGTTAGGATGAGGTAAATACGCGTGGAGCGAAGAAGCAGAGGGAAATTACCCCGCCTTCCTCCATCTTCCTCCACTACAGACTCTCATACACTCTCCTGAATTTCTCTTTCTTTCTTACGCCGAGATCGCTCTCTGACCGTAGTTCACCGGCCAGGGCTTAGAATCCAAACTTCAAACTCTCGATTAAAGACGACGCCTCGGAGGCTCGGACTGGACAGATCTTCTCTCCTCATTACACAATTTCACATTGCTTCGTTCGCTCACGAGCTTGTTTTTTCCCTAGATGCTGAAGTCAAAGTAGGGGTAGGACAGAGGAATAAGGGCGGGCAGAGATGGTGCTATCAATGGGTTACGTCACTACTAGAATACCAGCGTTGGCGTTTGCGTAAGCACCTTATTCTTATCCCACTGTACGCTGATGATTGCATTGACAACGGTGTATAGACTCATAGAATGCCTGGCATTCTCTGGCACCGGCGCAAGCTCTTTCTTCCCCATATCCATTCTGGCCGCCATTTATGCCTCGTATGCTTACACCAGTTAATCAAAAAACTATTGCGTATCACCAAACCCCTGTACCGGCTCTTGGATAGCCGCTTGTCACTTGCATACATGACTATTGACAAAAATTGCAACCAGCCAGAGACCTGATGAGATGCTGGCTTATCCTAGCCTCTCGGGCAGGATCTATAAAGTCACTCAACACGCTCTTAACAAACTAGGCCAATCACTGCTCACCATCTCGTAACAAAGTTGGTTTTAGACCTTTGGTATCAATGATGCCATTTGTACTTGAGGATATTGGCGAAGAAGGTCCAGTCAAGCAATGAGACGTGGAGTTTTCCTTGCCAAGGCGTACAGTTGATCTCTCGAGGGACCTTGACTGGATTTCTGTTTCCTCTGATTATCACTGGCATTGTTTCGGTACCGTATAAGGTCTCTACCATTCAATTCTCGCTGTGTGTGGGTGGAAATTCTTCAGTAGCTTTATCATTGTGAGCGTCTTTTTGGCTGGTGTACGATTTCTCCTGGAATTTCAGAAGTCTTGAAGTAACATTCAACTTTGCTTGTAAGGCCCCCCCGGATAGGGCCATAATTCAAGGCGATCGACGTGGGATGCCTTGTTATTGTTGTCGCCTTTGACCACTAGACGCCGTAGTGGGCCCACGGCTATAACTACGCTCTAACGATTGCAGGGCCAGTAGATGACAAACGATTCCATACAATGAAAAATTGGCTCCTCAACGAGAGTCTCTGGGAAAATATGAATCTACCCCAAAGATCTGGTTTGTGTATGTTTATACTGCTATAGAGGGTAGATCATGCATAACTCAACAGCACCTACTATCCAGGTGCTCTGTCTGTAAATGTCTGTGGAAGGGTTCATACTAGAACTGGGAACCCTGGCCTTGTTGGAACAAGGTGAAGAACGTAATAAAACCCTCGCGAAAGCTCCGTGTAACCAAAACGCTCAAGTGCTATTTCTCAGAACGCTTGAGGCCGAAGTAATCAAGTCGTTGGCTTTTGAATTGCGATCAAGGCATTGCCGCATGGTCATAGACTAGCAGTCGGCTCCTCGTTTTAGCTCTCAGATTGGTGTCTCGGTGAATGGATGAGCCTACCCCTTGACCCCAGTCTCCAGCACCAGGTGTGAACCTCATGCATCGTTGCAAGATGACTACTCGCGCACAATGTCAGATCGAGATTAAATCACCGTCTTTTCGAATGCTTGAATCCCTTACAATAACGCTCATGAACCAAACAATTCATTACGCCACCAAAGAGTAAATGCGCCCAATAATAGATCCTGGTCTAGCGGTACATGACGGACCTCGATCGGTAGCCCTAATATCTATTATGCACCCCAGGCAGGTGTCCAGCATCGAGCACATTAAGCTTAAGATCTCGCTCAGTACTCGGCACGTTGGAGGTTCAAACGTTCATGCAATAGCAATGTTATCAGATTTTACCTCTTTTATGGAGCATTCAGTGACGTAATTCTTTCGGAAAGCCTCGATTTAGCCTATCAATTGTGCATTTACTCGGAATGACTCTTTCACCACGAGGTCTCACCTTCATCTACAGAGAGTCTACACTTATGAGTTGTACTCAAACCCTGGGGTACATTCTTAACGATTTCAGGAGTGGAGGACCAATTATATTAAGGAAGAATCAATTCTTTGTCTCCTCAATGCTTGCCCTCAAGCTCAAAAAATTTCTTACTTTGCCTGTAACTGAATCAAGACTGACATACATATTAATAGCCAGACCGTGTGCTTTGAGCTATGGTTAGCAATCCGCAACGGATCAGCTCCCAGTAGCTTCACGCAGCCCTTATACACCTGTCAAAAAAGAATAGGTTGCTTCCCATAGACCCAATGAGTCAGTGTATCACGATCAAGACTTCTACCTGCTATGAGGCTCAGTTAGTATTATACGTTTCAAAGCTAACAAGCAAGTATGTTTTACACATTCAACCAATATCTTTCACAATGAGCAATGGACGGCATCAATTGGCTCATTCAGATTAGCGTTTTAAGTGAACGATTTGGGTCAAGAAACGACATAGTGGCTACCATCAATCTTGTTATCGAACTTGAGAGAGCGCTTGAACAATCGATCAATGCTACACTTTCTAAATCGATTGTAGGTCACGACCTAAGATGAGGTCATGGGAGATTGAATGTCATGACAATCAATGGTCCAGCTCGATGTATCATTCGGCGAAACTTCTCAGCCGAGTAAAACAGGATTTGACCCAGCACGTTCATCCGCTGCCTCGTGTAGTGATGAGCTTACCACCGTTATGAGCCTCGGTGAGCCAATGACGCCCCTTGGCAGTTAATCGATATACTACTCTATAAACTACATGTTCCTGAGAAAAAATATAGGTTTCGATTCTGAGTGGTCTAAAGTGGAAGTATTTCGTTCCACCTGCTCAATTTCCATCCCTTACCCCTGCTTTAGGAACGTTGTATAGTATCATTGGCCGCTTTGAGACAACTGCAAGGAAAAGATTGTTATTTTGGAGCCAGCATGCATCAGCATCTCATCACTGGCTTTATGAAAGAGAACATCACATCCGCGCCGTGGTTAGCGTGAATGTATGAGAACGACAGCGCTAGGAGTGTGGGTAGCATACATACGTGCAGGGATTACTCTGCTAGTAAGGGCACGGGTCATACTCTGAATGCTCATAGTATTGACGTCAACGATTCTTAAAGCTATCAATCTGAAGCTTGAAGGATGATATAGACGAATCACAATTCAGACAATTTGAGCTTTGTGCGTCGATTCACGGGGTCTGTGTCAATCTGAATCGCGTTCGCTTGTTACGCAAATATCGGGGTTCGAAATACATCAGGTCGGGATGATTTTCCTGGTGTAACCTCAAGGAGTTAGGAGATTTAGGGCCAGTAAGAGGATCATTCTTTTGAATCAAAGTACAAGTGCTCTAGCATCATGCATTACCGTGTCATGCTCATAAGATCTTTGATAAAGCTACTAGGCGTGTGCATATCCAATATTTGAGTGAAAGAACTTCCACAACTATTGATACGACACATGATTAGATCACCACGAGCTGACATTATTATTGACGGTTACTTTTTCCTTCCCTTTGTTGAATATTGAACCCTCTTCTGGGCCAAGACGATTCTGATAGTCCAAAGATAAGCCACGACGTTGTTGTTTGCACCTCTCCCAGTCATGTAGTCCCATTGTCAAGAGGGTCTCAGTCTTCTCTGGTCTGTCGTCCTGTTGGGCCGCCTCGCGTTGAAAGCCCCTGATGAGATAATTAGAGTTACTATCAGAAAAAGGCGACATCAAAATTAAGAGAGAATGTAGGCTAGGATCATGATGCGATATATCAGGGATGTACCATGACTGATGCATGATTTGTGGTGTGAGGGATAACGAAACAAAGCGACATAGAACTCACAAGGTATGAGCAGCCGTGCCTACGAATGAATATGGAGAGTCGTCGTACATCACAATCTTGAGCTGGGATACACCAGGTAGACTCGAGTCTGGGGCAGCGAGCAAGTCGCAAAGCAGCTCAAATATTGTCTCTTGTGCAAGGCGTTCCTTGAAGTCCTCTGTAGCCTCTAGCAGTCGGTGACATTTTTCGAGATCAAACATGACGCATATGCTCCAGTCTGGCAGCGTTGATGGCGATTGATCCGGCGCAGCTGGGCTTAGGAGGATGGAAGAGCTAGCCTCTTGGCTTCGAGCAATCGGGTGAGCTCCAGATTCGACGTTTTCACTAGTGGTAGCATGTTCATACAACGGATGGATGGTGTCAGGCATGGCAAACGCCAGGCCGATGATGTCTAATGATGACAATTCGATGCCACCTGCTGGCAGGGGAACCTTCGCGCGTACTCTGGGACTAGTTATTGCCGAAGGCGGGGATTGTTCAAGGGGGTCCGAGAGTGGTGGCAACAAAGGAGGCATGGTGACAGTTTGGCCGGATACTTCATTCCCATATCGAATGGGTGAATGTTAGTAAAGCCAGTTCAATAGAGATGTATAGCTACTTTTGAGCTCACCGGCTTCATTACCAATGTAGTTTATTCCTATGAGCTCTGCTCCATGCGTGTTGAAATCGAGAAGAGGAGGGAGGTCGTCCGAAGCAGATGGGAAAGGTGTATTGGATAACCCAAAAGGCATCAATGAATCGTCTTGTGCGCTTCTAGTCGGATCAACACTTGGGTTACGAAGGCTCACAACCCAAGTAATCTGACTTTGAGACCATGCATGATCCAGGAAATGGCGATGGTGGTGTCTTGCAAGCGATGGATAAACTCCCTGAAAGTCTTGGAAAGTAAAGGCCAAGGAATTGAGCACGTCTTCATCGACTGCTCCTCCTCTCCTCCCCCAAAACTCGAACCAGCGCTCGAGGGTAACCTCAGGGTGCAGCGGCATGTGAGCTTATAGTAGAGCACTTTATGAAACTTGCTGCAATACGCACGCACAAACAGGGAAGGCGGTGTTGCTCGGAGGTTTTGGAAATGGGATCTTGTTGAGTTGACCGTGACAACAAGCTATGCCGGCATATATAGGAAAAAACCTCCGCTCCCGCCACATTCTGTGGGTGAATCCCAATTTTAGCCGACTTTACTCTTTCCATGAGGCAGAAAGATCAGTGATAAAAAGAAGACAGATGAGAACTTCCTTGTTCACCTGACTCCTTTTTTTTGTCCACCAAGAGAGGTATTCTGGAAGTCACCCACAACAATTTTGTGGTAGCCCCACTACAACTCGGATCAAGGCGTTTCCTATTGTATCTGGGAATGGGTCTGCCTTGTGTCTGCTATGAGATCCCTTTGTTGAACCTCGGTGGCACCTCGCAAGGCAGTGTCATTCGAGTGAACGTGGGCAACCTGATTCGGACTTAATCTGGCTTGAAGTCTCAAAGAGTGGAACACGTCTCCAAGAGCCTCGCGATCATGGCTTTAAGCTATAACTTCAGGCGTCGTAAAGTAAATGCTCGTTCTGGGGCGGACATCGAAAGATGCCAGGCGCAGATGGGAGCGGAAGGACCAAGCAATTGGAGAGCGTAGCACATTGATACGTGATGGGTGATTGAAACCCCGCTCGATGGCCCCTAGTTGCGCAGTAAAGCAAGCCAGGAGTGGAACTTGGGAGGCGCTTCCTTCGGTGGCAACACTGCCATAGGCTGATTGTCAAGAGAGAGCTTGGGCAAAGCTTGGTTCCTGGATTTGTTTCCCTGTATGAGCATCCAGCTTTTCCATCCCGCTATATGGGCGTCTAACAATGCCCTTGCGATGGAATCCGGAATTCAATGTGCTGTTTGGAGAGATCGACCAACGAGGAATACAAGGCAGATGGAATATGTGGGCAGAGGACAAGATTGTCTCGTCTATATATGATTGGGCTCAATAATGCCGTATTGAGGCGCACAACATGGTACGACAGAAAGTCAAATAAGCTCAAGAGTTTAGAGGTCTATTTTTGGTTATTCGGAAGAGAACCGGACGCATCGATGTACTAAAAAAATTGATCTCTCCTACACAGTAATCATAGGGTTGAAAGAGGAAAAGAAGCAAGAAGGAAAGGAGAAAGGAAAGGTTACGGAACATGAGCAGAGTAGTGAAGGAAAAAATCAAAAATTGCGTGATGTTGTACAGTGCAGTGTTAGGAATGCCAAGCTGAGAGCAAGAATGACAAGGGGCAGAAGCATCTTTGAATCCTACAGATACAGAGGTGGCAGCAGACCAAAGAAATCACAACGCACATCCGGACAGCAATGCAATGAGCGAGATTTTTTGAAAGAATGCTCAGTTAGTGAGTCAGGGAAGATGTAGTACTAAGGTGGAAAATTCAAAGGAAGAATTGAAAGGCTGAACTCTCACAAGTGGTTAAGGACTGGGACTGCGCTCACTAGCGTTGCTCATCATGTCCCAGCTTCCTGAGGGTGATGATGATTCGGTATTTGAAGATGCATATCCTCCCAAATCTTCATACTCTGATTCGGTGTCAAGGGGAGAAGTAGCTGGTGAACCCAAGTCCAGATCCGGACTCAGGCTAATGGATCGCATTCGAGGCGGTGCCGGGAGCACGTTTTCAGATGTCGGGCCAAGCAAGGTAGGAGAAGAAATGGATGAGGGTCCCGGACTAGCAGAAGGCCCTTCGCCCAACTGATCGTCAAGGGTACGAATATTTCCATAAGATGGATCAAGATTACTGTCAGGCCCATTACTGAGGAGCAAGGAAGTTGAAGTGCTGAGGTCTGCGGAGCTTGGAATCCCCACCCGAGACCGGGCTCTCTTCCAAGGGCTACCCTCAACAGCACTTTCATAATCACTCTCATTTTCCGAGCTCGACGCATCATAAGCATCCCTAACCTTCGCAGGCAACCCATTTCCTCCGTTCTCAGATCGCTTCCTCTTCTGCCGCTCCACTGATGATAACTCGCCCTCGCTAGCGGCTTCAACGTCATCCGAATCTGACGCATTCAGCTCTTGCGGGCGTAGAGGAACGGGTGTCGCGGCGCCACCACGTAGAGTCTCAAGACTCGAACTCCGACGTGGCCTTCTGTCTTCCCACCGCAATAACTCCTCCCGCTCCCTTTGATGGCGCATAAACAAAGCGTCCCATAATGATTTGGGCGCCGATTGAAATCCGTCTCGATCCCGAACATGAATTACCCAGTCCGTCACGAGCAATGCAAGTGTCGTCACATCCCTCCATTCAGTCGTGAGAGGACAGTAGAAGCCTTGACGCCTCGTTCCCTCATGAGAAAAGCCCCTACAATTCCAAAAGGAGAAGGACACCCAGAAATCGGTTGAGAAGGTTATTTTGGAGTAATTGCTGTTAAGCTACGTCGTGATTAGTCGAATTAGAACACTCACATGCGGGTAAACAGCGTCAATGCCTGAACGTTTTTGTAACAATCAATCAGCTGCGCCTGAACTCGATGCACGTTTGGCTGTGAGAAGACATGTTCGAGGACCAACTGAAGGGCTTTTGTGGCCACACCTCGGCTCCTCCACTCTGGACAAAGGATAATACCCATGTTATACTCTTGGTAGTGGAGTGGATCCGGGAGGGCAGATGAGGGGCGCAGATAAGCAAAGCCAGCGACAATTTTGTCCGAGGCAGAGGAGTAGCGATTCCAAGAGGGCAAGGCAGAAGAAGGAGGCAGGGATAGAACAAGTGGACCGCGTTGAGCTGTGGAGTAGTTGCTCTTCGGCATCGGGGCGATTGCCGTACGGGGGTGATCAGAGAAATATGGTTGACCATTGTCCTCTCTAGTGGAAAATTTCTCCACTGTATTGTCAATGTCATTGAAATTTGAGGAATTTGCCTCATGAGGACCAAATGGATTGGATGGCAGCAAACCCAGCGAGTTACTAAACTCCTCCTGGGGTTCGTCTAGTGGCAATCCAGAATCACCCTCACGAGCATTGATGACCCAGAAGTCTGTACAATCCTGGGCAAATGTAATGAGGTCCAGCACTGGATCTGCGGTCTCGATAGTGAGTGTTTGAGACTCTTCGAACAAGCGTGTCAGAAGGTCGATCTGCTCATCCCGCCCTTCTAGTCCTCGGGTCAGATAAACGCTCAGGTGTTTGGAGGTCATGACGGTGAGGGGAGAAGGGAGCTAGAAAGGGATCGTGGTAACAGATGCATTGGGCATTTTAAATCCTGGGAGCTTCGTGTGTGGCCTGATCATGCAGTGGATCTGTCGGAGATGTTGACAGCTCCGAACGCTTCAAGCGCCAGAGGTCTCGGCTCAAGATGTGGTTTAACAGCATTTCCGAACCTGGACCCAGAGGCAGAAAGATGTAGAAACATTATGGCCTGTACGATACTATTTTGAGCCGCTGCGTGATTGGCAATTGACACGTTTCTGCTTTGACTTGACTTCATGAGCATTTGCAGGACCTTCAAGCTTCAAGCTTCAAGGATGGTGGAGCCAGATAAACGTCAGAATCAGAGGTTCACTGTCCTCCAATCGCTAATCATAACGTAAGCACTTGCTGTGGATTCATCCTCAAGCTTATATCCTCGGGAATCCTATCAGTAAATCTAGTGAATGCTCTCAACGGCGGCGATCACGACGTTTATATCAAAGCATAGATCAATTTTGAGGGCATGTGTAGTCATATTGAACGTATTGGGAATATACAGTGAATGCGACATAGAAACGACATAAAGACCATTACTGGAAAGACGTGAGCAAGGGACATGGGGAAGAGGGAGGGACATACGAAAGTGAGGGCAGCACCCTTGGTCTTCTTCTCGCCACCAAGCTCGAAGCTATAAGGAGTCAATTTGGCCATCAGCTCTCATGTATGCGCACGCAGGGACTTACTGTTTGCAGCGCTTCAAAGCGAGTTGCATTTTGTACTTGCACACTGTGCACTCCAATCGTAGCACAACTTTCTTGGTTGTTTTGGCCTAGTAGGAATCCAGGATCAGCACGGCAAGAGCAGTGGCGGATAGAGAAACGTGCCTTCTTGTGGAACACGGGCTTGGTCTGACCACCATAACCTGACTGCTTTCGGTCGTAACGACGCTTTCCCTGAGCGAAGAGGGAATCTTTGCCCTTCTTGTATTGCGTCACCTTATGGGGGCTACAATGTGAATCGTCAGTCATGGCCTAGAAAACGGCTCGATCTCGACTTACGTGTGCTTCTTGCAGGTCTTGCCCTTGCAGTCTGTGCACTCATTGCTTGAATGGTTGTCGCGTCATATTGGGTGTGCATACTCACATGTCCGGCGAGTCCTGACGAGAAGAAAGTGCAATCGCTCAGTGTAAGCTCCATATTCAGGAAGGAGAAGGATCTTACTTCGGAATGTTGACCATTTTGCTGGGGAACGGCGGCGGCGACGACGAGGGGCTACTCTCGACTGTGTAAGGCTACCGCAAATGGTCGGGTCGGAAGGTGCCGACTGATGATCTGTACAGTTATTGCTAAGGTGTTCCCACGCATCTGAACGGGCTTCCCCCTTCTCTATCTCCATCTCCAGTCGCACACAAACGGACGTTCCATTTGGGTCTCTGGAAACTGTGACCCGTATTCTAACGTCACACCAAAGAAGTTCTGGAAAGAGAGTCAGACATTTTCTCAGCTTTAGAGTTGGACCAGAACTGGTCACCGTCTAATTCGTCTATTGCGACAAATATACATCATTCTCCCAACTGCAAACCGTGTACACCCGTTTTCCAGAGTTTCTCTTTCATACATGCGATATCGTCTTTTCAATTATCAATATATATAATAATACCGAGCGAAGATCAACTGCGCTCATTGTTTGGCGATGCTTGCTGATTCTATATTTAGTCGCCTAGAACCTTTGGTCCTTTCTCGACTGGATCACAGCAACTATCATGACCTCAAAGCCAGTCAAATCAGTTCACAGTGACTCAGAAGACGATGATGACTATGTTCCCCTTCTGGGAGAGCGTGAGTACCTCATATATCTTAAAGTAAAATATATAGTGAAGGTCGAGGTTGACACGCTCAGAACTGAGTTCGGACAGCGAAGACCATAGCCCAGCCAACCAACAGGAGGATAACAAAGCCCTCCCTACTGCCGAGGAGCTCAAGGGCCAGCAGAAGTCGGTATTACTCTTAACAGCGTCGTGACTGGCTCACATGTAAATAGGGGAAGAGATGCTCTTTGGGAGAGTTTCCAGACTTCTGTGGCGTCCTCATCGAAACGGGGATCAGAGTCAGTCGAGGAGAAAAAGATTGTCAAGATACAAAAACGGTATCTATTTGCCGGAGAGTATATCACGTACGTATGCATAACGTATCTAGAACAATGACCTCACCATAGGTGCCAGTGAAATCGTAGACATTCCAGAGGATTCGCCAGATGCAACGAAATGGCCCGTCTATCAGCCTGAGAACTCCGGGATCAGTAATACCCACTCGAAATCACCTACTCCATCCGCTACCATTTCCGATTCCGTCACCCCCAGCTCGTCTATACCCACATCCCCTCCACCGAAGAAACCAGGTCCCCGAAAGCCAAAGAAAACTCTAGCTGCTCTGCCCTCGGCCTCAACTCAGAAGGCAAAGAAACTCACAACACTGGACAAATCCTTGATGGACTGGAAGGCACACACTGGAGCCTCGACATTGCAGGACGAGCTCGAGGCCAATAGGAAAGCGGGTGGATATCTGGAGAAGGTTGAATTTCTTCAAAGAGTGGAAGACCGCAAAGAAGAACAGCTCGAGGCGCTGCAGAGTAGAAAGAGACGCAAGTTATGATAAGTTATATTCAGTAGGTCCGGACTTCGCAGTTGGTGAGAACTGTCATTTTCATTACGATCTCTGTCATTCAGATTCTTATCAATCTTTCAGCGCTGGACGTTCCTGGGAATAAGTGAGCGCCCCGACTCAATTATGAGTGATCGTCAAAACCATCAAAATTGGAAGTCTCAATCGTTTTCCAGCTACTTTTCTTCTACCACGATGGATCCTACCCCTACCCCAACTTCGATACCTCCATCGCGCCCTTATCGTGCAATCGCGTCGAAACTCGCCACATTACCCGTTGAAATTGTTCACAAGATTCTTTCCGACATCCAAATCTCCAAAATCCTCACTCTCATTACGATTCATCCTAATCCCTATCTTGACTCATGCATAACGTCTCACTTGGAACTCAGAAAACTCCTTCCCGCTGAAGATCTTCCGGAGATCAAGCATCTCACTATGATTAAACTGCGCGTCACTCCCGTCAGATCTGTCAGAGCCGAGGGGCATGGCACCAGTGTTCTTGAAGCAGATATCCAATCAGTGCTTCAACGCAAGCCATCCGTGGATAGCACAACCATCCGTAACGAACTTGTCGACATCATAGTCGCCTCACTTTCGAGGTTCTCGCCGGCCATCCCTGTGTATCAAGAGTATCATGACCAGCATAAAACTGGGGTTTTGATACCACCTCCGTTCACTTGGGATTCGGTTGCATCCGCGGAGGAGTTAGATTATATCGCTTCCGGAGTCCTGAACGGCGTCGATGGACTCAAACAGCAGCAATCTGCACAGCTGTCAAGACTTGCAGCGCTCGTCCGTGACAATCATTTCATGCTCAAAAGCGTTGATGATCCATCGCAAGAGTCCCGCACGGACTCACATCGGCTACACCTCGCCCATCTGTTTCGACAATTTTCCCGAACCACTCTGAACCGTGAGCGACGACCGATTAGCTCCGTGTTTTCTGGAAGAGTGTTTCCACTTGTACCATATGATAGGTAGANCNAGTAATATTCAACCTTAAACAATTAAACTGACATCGTNTGAAATAAGGTATCTTCATATGTTCTACAAGACTCTCGATCGGTGGCCGCAATCCAGGCACCCATATCCGCCTCAGTTGCAGGTNGTCNTGAAGGGGATGTACTACGTTTACCNTCGCAACGGTCAACACGTTGAAAATGGTNCGGACGTCATTGCTCCATCTTGCCTGCCTCGCACAGTCATTGATNNTTGTGGGATTCGTATCATGAACAAACTACCAACCACGACTTATTACGATGTCCTTAAAGATCCTTTGGACGTCTATCGCCCATGGCCAGAAGCTGAGTTCGAGTGGCTGAAGGCTTTCGTTGCAATTTGCAGATATATGNGTGGGATGAAGGAGAAGTGGTATAAGGCGCAGAATAGGGCGGAGACGGTTGGTGACTTTTGGNAAAAGCATTTAGGAGAAATGAAAAGCGGTGGTGGTAANGTCTGCTAAGTACAGATACATCACCTTCCCGAGCAGCAGTTATTAATNCCGTAACACCATTGCTNTCGATGATTCCTATNTCACAAATCGTTTCATTCGAGTTCACAAGNCTTTGCTATTCTCATGGTCCTATTCATTNTAGGTATGCGTCCACGGNAAAAATATGGCTCTATATCGAGGATCTCCTGATGGCCATGCGAGNTGGGTCGGTATNCCGACTCNCTGAAATAGTATTGCTAGCGTTCGNCATAGAAGTACGACCTGCGGGTTGGAGGATNCCTTTCAAGTCTAGAGAAAAATGATAGTTTCAGCGTGCATTANTATNATTTTGANANGATTNATGGNTGGGATATATACCTCCAAGCCGCTGCCGTANAGCACGTAGATGGCGCGCTGTCAACNGCCGCACCCCACTTGATTTCCGGACCAGGAGTTCATTCAGGCGTCTTACCCTTTCAGTCAAGGGTGAGCCCATTCGCTTCAGGTCTTNACGAGCTCTTCTCTGCTCCCGCTGTATATCGNCNAGTTCATTCACAATAGCNCGGAGGACGTCTGGATCTGATGTTTTATNAANTTCCTCTTGAAGNCGCCTCATAACATCTGCCTGNTTTTTGACAAGTTCCTGAATCATTCCTTGCAGTTGCTGACCCGCACTAGTGTCCGGGACTCGCCGTGATAGGTCGACAAGTTCTTGTTGGATTTCAAGTATTTTCCGTCGNTGGCGCGCCGCAGCAAGGAGAAGAACCTGTTCAAATATACTCCAAGCTGATTCTTGTGTTCCTCTAAATCGTTGCATCTGAGCTGGGTCCTTTACGATATCTGCCCAGTATTCCTGCCGGAGCTGGAATTCCCGGTCGAGAAAAACTTCCTCGTCGTTCTCCTCGCTCTCTGGCCACATCGTTGTTGTGAGAATGACCGATTCAAAGTAGTCCTCCCCGCAAACCTTTTTGAAGAGCTCCAAGTTCTTCCGCGGAGTTCCCCCCATTCTATTGTCNGTNATNCGGTGTAGGTAAAGAATGCCAGAAATCTCGAGTTCACTCCGATAGCTGAAGTCTCCTCATCAGCCTCGGCTAAAATGNACTAAACATTTCCACGTACACGCTCTCAAACCATTTCGCTATNATTTTCAGGATCTCCAAGTCGGATTTATTTGTATCATCGAAGCCAGGGGTNTCGACCATTACCAGACTGATTCCATCGCTGAACAAAACCCGTACGGCTTTGATTGCGCTCGTATGGGACTGTAGACTGTGACCCACACTCCAATCCTGACCGATGGTTTTCTGGATAAACTGNAAGAAGTATATTGAGNAAATGTATTACCGGGAGATTATCGAAGCNCCCACAGTGCTTTTTCCTGTCCCNGTCGGACCCATTANCCTANAACCAGGANTATATCAGCTATACTAGAATACTCTGCTTNAAACAGAGAAACATACGCAACGATGATGTCCTCAGGCGTNAATTGATCAATCCCACTCAACTCAATGACTGAGGATATATNGTNTCCCTGATTTCTTCTGAANCTTTTGTGCATGAAGTNCGTGTATGATGGCNGTTTTGATGTTTTGGATGACTGATAAAGAAGCTCAACAAGGACTGGCNAAGAGTATGATCTCGAGTGCACTACATACACCTTTGNTCCACTGTGGGTCGCTGAAGCTCCTACNACAAANGTCAGNTTCGGCNNATAAATGNGGGACGAAGGTAGCACCTGAGGACTTTTGGAAATACAGANTTCTGATTCCGAGCTCGTACGCTCTGTTGGCGGGGCATATNGTTTGTGGACATAGGTTGTAGCTTCAAAGGAGNGGAAAACCACGTTTGTGATGCTCCTGATACAAGCTACCCGACGAGTGAGAAATGGAAAATTTCTACACTCAGGAAGTTGAATGTGAATCAGAACTCTTCTCGGATACTACTCCGGTGATAGTCAGAATTCAACCCAAGGTACNGGTACAACACCTCGTGGTGGATAAAAGTAGAAGTGATGTAAGGGGTGTAAATCGGGNTTTAATGCATTCACTGACACTNGGCACATCTGGAGTCACAGGTGATCCAGGTGCAGAGCTCCGATTACCAATAAAGAGGTAGTCTATGTAGGCACTNAGACNCCAGNACCCGANATTCTCTTCATTTTCCTTCGCGCATACATCGCCAAGTAAATTGCTTTCCCAGGTCGCTTATTACCGCGTCAGCCAAATTATAACCCTTCAAAGACTTGCGTGCATCCTTAGAGCANTGCTGTTCAGCGCNCTAGCAATATTGACACTCCCAACACTATAAGGGCCGAGAACCTAGAAAACTGCCCCATTACCGCGGGCGGTGTGTAAACACATCAGAAAATGAGGTGAGTAGTATCAGCGCGTATGTCAGTATCTGTGTACGTGACCGAGGATTTCGGCCCTTGAGTAAAAATAGATTCGGGGCTTGNGAACGGTCGGAGGTACTCTAGGCGTCTATGAATTTTCTTCACAGCATCCTCNCCGGGATTTTGGGTGGTTGCAGGGAGGTCGTAGCTGNTTCATGAAAGAGGACTGGGGTAATAAAAAGTTATGACGGGGAGAAAGGTTCTTCAGGCTTAGGCTAAGCGGGAGATGTAGCCACGGCACGTTCATATCACTGTCAGGAATCTCGACGACTCTGGCGCTCAAGGACGGAATTGCGGACTCCGAACAAGGACAGAGTATATATATATAGATCTGATTAAGGCANTGCAAGCAGCGTAAAGACTTGATGTGATATCAAGCATGGACCTCCGCTTCAATCACTACCGCTTACTCGTCATGCAATAACGTTAACTGTATCTCCTCTGGACTCATGAAGCCCGGAGAGTGGCACAAAAGCGTTACACGCATGGGCCGTGCGAAGTAGGTATATATTTTGCAGGATCACGATGGAGGCCCTTGGAAGAACTGGGAGTGAGAGAGCCGAGAAGTCGAAGAGTGATCAGTTCGTTATGAGAACGAGAAGCAAATCGGTGTCAAAGGTCGTGGCCCAGAGTTACTTCGACTTGAGAACTAGGGCTGAAAATAGAGGGATGGCCGTGTCGAGGGGTATGAAAGTACGAAGTTGTGCAAGGGGACCAAAGAAACAGGCCGAGATAAATAACGTACGACGTTTTGCAGCAAATTTATGAGATCAGGAACGGAATGTTTCAGTTGCATCACAAATTGGAGCTGATCCGCAAGCTCGCTGATACAGGTATACATATCGCACTCAGTTCTGAGCCCCGATTGTGCTTCCCTGCACAAAGACATCGGGTAATCGACGTAGTCCAGGTATCGACTCTATGTTAGATAGATCTAGTTATATTTACTTTAAGCCACAAATACAGTACATGTAGGATTTATGCTACAGTTTCCTAAAAGTTCACGAAGTCTATTGTGAGCACACCGATTCAATACTCATAGCTTGACTGATTGAATCGAGAAGAATGTCGCGCTCATCTCCTGCTACCTCCCACATAGCAAAACCTTTCAATCCGTTAGAGTTTATGAACCGGCCTTTCGCCGCTACAAGAGGTCAGAGGTTATGCCAGCTAGTATAAGTCTAATGGAATCGCTTCAAAGCAAATAGAACGCACCGAAGCTCTTGGCATCGTCATAAGAAATGACCGCGCCTGTATCAGGGTTGTACACAAAAGGCTGAAGGATTAATTTCACATCAGCACCGAACCTTCGGCAATAGCACCATACAAACGCACTGTCTGACTGCAGTCGTCGTACAGATAGGTAATTCCCGATGCTGCTATGCCATTGCTCGTCAAATATCCTGCAGTGACCATTTGCGAGAAGTCGAAGATGTCTGTGCCTCCTCCACCCATGACAGGATTTCCACATGCATCTACACCAGCATCTATATCGAGAACATTTCATCAGCGATTGAACGATATACGAAAACATCGTTGGACTCACTTCCGCTACTAGGTACGAGCGGGTTGTAGTAGGCCGTGAAAGGAGCGTAGAGTGAAAAGGATGACTGGTTCGCGNGTTTGAAACTATGTCCGTACGAGGCTACGCCCAAGACAATCTGGCAATGATACAGTTTAAGCCTGCCTCTAAGTGAATACAAATAATGAAGAAGTGCACCTGATCCGCTGGGAATTTAGCTCCAGTCCAGGCTTCTACTGCTGAAAGCGCAGAACCAACACGCGTTGGCGCGCAGGAATCATTGAGGGGTGCATTCGGTCCGATGCTGCTTGACCAGGGTCCCCAAATATCATAAGCCATGATTCCTTCAAGCACCATCAGGGCTCCAGCCTGAAGCAAACATCAAGTTTGGCGTACCGATGTGGTCCAACGATTTGGCAAAGGCTGATACGTCACTCATGGGATTCCCATCAGACCCCATGAATGGCGTAATACCAACGGCCGCCGACAGGTATAAGTTTGCGCCTACGGGATCCTGACGGAGCTCTTGCAGAAATGAAAGGAAGTTGGCGGAGTCCGAAGAGGAAATTATGTTACAACCGATTCCCTGTTTGTTTGGGTATTCCCAGCTGTTTGGTTGTTGAGCTTGAAGAAACAATTGAAGTCCAGGGTGACTCACTCAAAGTCAATACCATCGAGATTGTACTGCTTGACTAGACTCGTGACTGCACCTATGAAAGTAGTCCTGTTCGCTGCCGTCGCTACTGCTGATGAGAAGTACATAGATCCGGTCCAGCCGCCTATGGACACCATTGCCTTCACGCCCTGAGTAGAGGTACCTAACGTCAGAGATATAATAGCCAATCACGCACAGGGACGTTGAAGTCTTACACTGGCGTGAGCCTGTTCTACGAAAGTCGGTAGAACTTGTTGATCATCAGAATTGAGGATCACGATGCTGGAATCCGGCCCAGTCAAGCTGTGTTCCACCATCAAGTCAACACGCTTTACCAGATGAACTAGGGCAGAATACGTACGCAAAAGCATATGCCATATGGGTCCACTTCTTCCATGATACGCTACTCGGCGGAAAAGACGACGCAGTCCATCCAGGGTACCACCCTGTGACCACGACCTCTGTCATAGCAGTTGAATTTGTGTTACATGCTGCCGGTCCACCGCCGTAGGATCCAGAACCAGAGCCAGTCGAGCCAGGAGGCGCGGTGTCATCTAGTGCGGATTTGGGTGGTCTCAAGCCACATTTCTGCGCAGCGAATGCGAATGGGATCGAGGAAAAGAAGATAATGACAAGAAGGATGAAATGAAGGGAGGCTGCCTGCAACTTTGAGTTGTTTGAAGTCATAATCGGGGTCGTCGAGTAGATATACATATCGTCAAGTCGTAATGGGTTGATAGGAGGATGGCCGCGAGCCGTGAAAGATGGAGAGGCTTCTTTGTCAACCAGAGCGACCACTAGGCTATGCCTATGTCACCACATGCAATTGAAGACGGTGGAGAAGGACTCACAAGAAGCTGCAGAGCGCTGAGCACAATAATAATAACGGCAAGGACAGTTTGCTCTGCGAGTTCTATCTGAAGCAAGATCGAATGAGGAGAGAGGAATCCCGGTTCCAGATGACTCGAGATGTCTGATCTGACAAGGCAGAAAGCTGTATGGACTTCACGCTGGAGCAAAGTCAGCTAATAAGAGCACAAGCTGGATGGAAATGGTAAGGCGCACGGAAGGTCAAGGAGCTGCACTAGCACACACCTTGGACTGATCAGGAACAAGGAATAGGTAACGAGATGAATGAGGCCTTCAGCTCTTCAACGCGTACGCGACTCAAGGTCGCAAGCAAGTCGTTGACTCGCTGGAGATGAAATGCATTAGACCCGGAGAGCTGAAACTAAAGATTAAAATGCTCACGTTCTCCGTCTGTTTCCCGATAGTAGCAAAAGACACGCGATTGCAGTAAGTCGGGCAGTTACAATACAAGAGGTGCTTGAATAATAGAGTAGCAGGTACGACAGAGACGACACGGGACGACTGTTCAGCGCAGAGTCCGACGACTTCCGAGAGTTGAGGCGGGCTTGAAAAAACGTCGTGGCGCTTGTGTTCAACATCGTGGTGGTGTCGGGATAACCGGGACTAATAAG
The DNA here is from genome assembly GCA_027627405.1 of Leucocoprinus birnbaumii. Taxonomy (NCBI): domain Eukaryota; kingdom Fungi; phylum Basidiomycota; class Agaricomycetes; order Agaricales; family Agaricaceae; genus Leucocoprinus; species Leucocoprinus birnbaumii. The sequence goes on from JANIEX010000282.1 coordinate 18,333, forward strand.
GACATGTGATATTTTTAGACGTGGATACATCGTGATGGCGGGGGTTGTCCATTTCAGTTCAATTTGAATAGGCGCTCGAAAAGCTGTTGCGCATTTTGAGTGACACTGATACACGCTGAATCAGCGTTTGATTCGTGAGACGAGGCAAGTCCGATAATTTCTTATCTTTCAGTATCTCTCCTTTAGATCCTGACTGATTCAGGTATGGATGGGCGTGGGCTCCGGCAAGTGATGGCTTGACATGTTTGCTGCTATTTTCTGCGGTGACATGAACACGATGCAAACACGTGTTGAGGCTGCCGCCCCACGGCTTCTTGGCCCCTCCCCGACGCTACTCAACCGCTACTTGTTCAGTAACTAGCTTTCTAGAAAAAACCATATGGGTCAAAATTCGCATTGAGAGAATATCTATTCCTGAAGTCAGACAGGACTTGAATGATACGTACTTCATGAGCATTTTGAAGCACGTCTGATGGTAATGGAATTTGGCTAGCGCTCGAGAACATGCCAAAACTTATACAGAACCTTATCGGAATAGGCGATCCTTCAGAAACAAAATAGGCTCCGAAGTACCTTTTGGAAAGAACCCATGACTGCTCATGAACTGAGTCCGAGTTACTGGTTCAGTCCATCGTTCAAAGCGCTAAGGACTGACTGGGAACCAGATACGATTCCTCATCCTGCGATCAGAGTTTAGGGAACACAAATGGCCATAAAAGATATACACGCCTGCGTGCACTGGTTATTCCGGCCTGACTGTGCACTTGATGTGATAGAGATACCGAGAGCTATATCGGCTAGCCAATGGATGGATACGGATTCGAGCTCTAACTCGTAAAGTAAACTCGGCAAGAAACTTGGCTTAAGGGTGAGTTCTCTATAGATTCGGCGACAGTAAAGCTACGCGGAGGATGATGCTTCACCGTGGCTGGAGTGTAGGTAAACATGTGGTCCCTCCTTCTCCTGTCTATACTTGTAACCGCAGAAGAGTCGAACAAAGTCCGGGAACTTGGAGCAGTTGTATACGCAGCACCCAAATTTGGTGTATTCAGTGCAGAAGATTGAAGCATTAGGTTTCGCCAGATTATGTAGGGCATATGAGGCTTGAACGTTGAACCTTCGTGTTTCTTTTCGATGATGAAAGACCAGTCATAAAACCGAAAACCAGTATTCTTTAGCGAGTGAAGAATTCGCGATGTGACCACGAAAGTCTATGATCCATTAAGTGAATTGGTAGTACATGGACACTTGCCGATACTATGTGATCCCAGCTCAGTGAAACACGTCGGAAGGCAAGTGTGTCATGGACTTACAACTATGATACACACGTCGAACCCACGCAGCGCAATACTATCGACGCCGTCCAACCATTCCGATACGTGCAGCCAGCTGTCTCGCATGCATGAGCCTCATCCTTCTTGAGCGCCATATCACGACACCAATGCTAACGCATGCAAACAGGATGTTGACGGCCACGAACTCAAAAAAATCGGCACGTTCAGTCGAAACAACTCGACCACACGACTCCCAGGCAAGAAGTGTGCCTTCCTCAACATCATCAATCCCTTCACGAGACGGAGGTACTGGAGAGTCAGGATCAGGTGGAGGCCGTTGAGCATAATGAGGTCTCGTGTTCGGGTTCGGCCGTTCAGTCTTTGTGTCGGTGTTGATTTTAGTAGTCACAGAGTCGGAAACGGAGGATGAAGATGTGGTGGTGTTCCGACAGTGCAGTAGGCGTCTGTTACCAAATGGTTGACAGTATGGTTGATGCAGCTGTTTATCAAGTGAGTTCTTGCAGATTTTTTGGCAAGGCACTACGCACTGCTTCTTCAGGGCATGGTTCGCAAAGCCCGAATGGCTCACAAAGGAGATTCCGGGTATCGTTGGCGCTACTCGAGAGCTGAGCGACACATAGGGTATACAGGAGTGCTAGCCACAATCTGATTTGCAAAATGTCAGTTCACGAAGCAACAATTCGTAACAAAATGACGCGCATTAGACCCGACGGTCGTGGTAGCATAAGGGCAAGAAGGGGCCGTGGGAAAAGCTTGTGTGTGATATGATGATGGATTCTTTCAGTGACGAGTCCTTGTATCCGTTCTACCATCTAGTGCTTTCCGTCATCTACAGAACAAATGTCGCGCAAAACAGCGGTCGTGGAAGAATTCGACGACGATACCGATCTTCCATTACCAACACAAATCCTCCCAAACACCGGAACCCGCGGACCTCTTCTGGAGCAGCTCAACTACTCCGACGGTAATTCAGACGACGACACAGATACGGATTACCGACGGGCTGGTCCAGCATCACCGCCTCGTAGTAGCACAAACACAAGCTCGTTTGGTGGGCCGACGAGCACGGTGGATAGCAGCACCTACAAGACGTTCGTTTCTCTTTTCGTTCCTAACCTCAAATGATCAATAACTTTTGGGGCCGTCTTCTACGCTATTAATCTTCATCGGTGTCACTACCAATCGACTGCTCTATTTGACCGAACAGCTGGACTTGTATCTATCCTATTTATCTAGATGCGAAGCGTCCGTATGGCACTGGTCAGAGAAGGGTTGCGAGAGCGAAGAGCCTCTGGTGGCCGCTGAGCAAAGATATTGCTGATGCGGCCAATCGGTTGGGATTGGGAACTTTGCATGAAGTAACGAAGTCGCACCCTCGGGATTGGGAGAACCCTGGTCGTGTGAGGGTACAATGGAAGAAAGACGGGAGACTAGTGAATCCTATGATCAAGAACAGTACGCACCTCCTTCCTTTCGCTTTGCACAATCGTATTCAGGCTACGATCATTTTTTTAGAGAAACAACTTCTCGAGACAATTTGCTTCCAAGTTCAGATGCTCAAACCCGAGAACGTACCTAAACCACCGTACAATCTTGCAGCCCCGAAGGAATCATCTCCTCCTGTGTCCAAGTCTGCCATCGGCTCAGGCTCAGGCAACTCAGGCTCAACCCCTTCTTCCGGGAATGGGAAAGGCAAACAAGCTATGAACGCTTCAAATCTTTCCAAATCTCAGAAAGCGTTTGCCGTGCCAGAGGTTGCCAGTCAAAAAGGCGGAAGGCGATTACCTGTTCCTCCTGAACCGCATCCTCCTTTGACTAGTCGTGTATCTGCTTATTCACCTGCGATATCGACAGGTATCCTCGTTGATGCGGTGAAAGCGGGCATGAATAATCCCGACGCTGGATTGTTACCTGGCGCTGGTGCTGCCGGAAACGTTGGGAAGGGCAAACGGAAGTTTGTGAGGGTGCGCGGGTGAGACTAATGTCGAGGTATAGGATCTATAACACATTCATTTGTCATTCTCGATCAACGCGAAAACGTTTGATAACGAACCTTGTGATCCAGTTTGCGTGCTCAAGTTTGCTCAGAACTCAATTGGTCATCTCAGAAGTATAATCTTGACGTCAAATGCATCACGGCTGCCAGTCTGTCTCCGATCACTGGCGGAGCGCAAAATTACTCAAAAAAATTCATTCGACAGAGATGTATACTTTAGAGCAGGCGACCCTCAAGAAAAGAAAAAAGCTCCTAGTAGCCAGCGGAGTCATCGGGACTTGAGTGCGAATGTTTAAGGGAGACTCCGACTCGGGACACACCATATTTTCGACGATCCTAGTTGTGAAATAAAGCACACCGGCGTTGGTATCTTTACCGCTTGAACCGCTACAATCCCTCAGCAGAAATTTTCACTCCCTTCTACTCGAAGCCGACTATGAGTAAAGCGCCTAGATATCTATGGCGGGGAGAGAAAAAACGTACCGCCTTGGGTTTTCCCTTAAAAAGGGATAAAAACCTGTCGAGAAGAGAACGCTTCAGAGTCTCCGACTCCGCAAAGGTCTTGTCGAATTCTTTCCGGATTCTATCGTATTCCTTCTGAAGCTCTTTCTTGAGCCCGGGGTCCTTGGACTTGTCCACTTGCTCAAGGACTTTCTTCATCCGCTCCTTCTGCGCTGCTAGCCTTTTCTGATAGTCAGTGTATAGGGCTTGACCAGCCTGGGTCTCTTTCAGGGCGATGTTTTTGTCAACGACCTCCTGTTGTAACAAGACCGCCGTCTTTTCAAGATCCTTCCGCCTTTCTATAAGTTTATTAACAACTCTCCACGCCTCTTCAGTGGTAGCCTTCTTCAGGGCGTCGACTTCAGACCCTTTCTCGATGAGTTCCTTCCAAAATTTGTTTCTGAGCTCTTGCACTCTCCTCTCACCAACTTTCTGTCCTTCCTCCCCTTCCTGTCCTTCGTAGAGTCCAAGCCTCTCCCACATTGTCGTAACCAGAACTACCTGCGACATAGCTACATCACCACAGAGCTCCCCGAACATGCGGAGATTCCTGTAAGGAATACCAGCCATGCGATTATGGGTAATAGGGTGAAGATAGATGAGTCCGCTGAGCTTAACATCACGCTTGTATCTGGATAAAAATGTCTTGAATGTCGCCACAAAATAGGGGAAGTGTACCTACGTTGTCTTCAGCCACTCGTTGATCAGAGTGAGAATCTGCATGTCGGATCTATCCTTCTCATCGAAGCCTGGAGTGTCTACGAAAACAAAGTGCCTCCCGTTTGGGTTATTGCCATCAGATGGCATGCGAGTGGCCTCGACGTCCCGAGTCACCGATTTCAATGTCGTCCTGGAACGTCTGCCCATTTGGTTAGTGAGAAGGTCAATAAACTGTGAGACAAGTAGAAGTGAGTGCTTGAGACACAACTAAGGGACGCGAGAACAGAGGCTGACATAGCTCTTCCCCGACCCCGTTGGACCCATGAACCTATTAAAGAGTAAAAACTAGTGCCCTTGAAGGAGAACATGAAAAAGTACGCGAACGATTATATCGTCATGCCTAACACCCTTTGAGGCGTCGATAACTTCAGCCATACCGGAGAGTATAGTATTGGTGAGGACGAGGTGTTTGGACACAGCGTTTTTCATGATCTTGGAGCTCTTCAATAGAGCGATTACGAGAACACCATGAGGCCACTTGGGCCTAGGTTCTAGAAAGGACGTGTATCATGAGCCTTCAATGCTTCAAGGTATAAGAAGACACGTGTGATCCTCACTTGTGTCCACTAAGGAACCGATGATGCATGATATAGACCTTTGAGGCTAGATCATATATCGCCCCGGGGACCTTCTTCCATCAAAACAGGACCAAGAGCGTGGGTTAGCTCATACAATCAACCAGTCAGTGAAGGAAGCGGCTCGAAGTTTTTTTGAAAGAATCCGGTTTTCTTCATGATCTCGTCATCCAAGCACCAGGTGGACGGGCATTGAATATTGAAGTTGAGTTTTGAAATTGAAACAAAGTATGAACATAAGCCAATTGTGCATGCTCGTCATGCCCAGTCAAAACGTGACTGAGCCGAACTGAACAGGTGAGAGAATCAGAGAGATACCGAGGATATTGGAGGGAAACTGATGGCGGCTGACGGCGGTTGACGAAAACAGAGAATGAGAATAGTACATTGACTTTTTTATTACAAGTTACTTTGACTGACCAGCGCTTACAGTAACTGGAAGCCACACTGCCGCTCTTTCTTTCCTCCCCCGGCCACAAGTTCCATAATCTTCCTTTCGTACCTACAATCCTTCCTCCTTCGATTGGCATGCCTGAGGAAATAAAGAAGGGTCCAGGATTGTCAATTAATTCAAATTCATCATGCTTGTAGTCACAAGCCCTCTCACAAAGTATACCCCACCGAGTCGATGAGAAGAGGCACCTCAGGCAGGTTGGCTTGATGCGAGTGCAAACAATTACCAAACAAAGACAATTGACGCGCGTCGCGTCGCGCCCTTTCTCTTCTCTATAGACTGTTACTTTCACCTTTGCAGTCCTCGCCCCGATTTCTGTATCCATCATGTCTAGGGCCCCCATGTGCCTTTTTGTGGCTGGCTCAGGCCGTCAAGCTTAGTGGTGTGCCTTGTACTCACCCTCTCATGCCTCTAACTAACTGCACCCACAGCCGAAGTTCTTTCAGCGGGGCCTCTGCATACAGAAGCTCGGTTATTGCGCTATTGTTCTTCAAGGCATGACAGGGAACACTTTGGCGGGTTATACAGCAAACTCTGACCCGTTCAGCCCTTTCACTTTCTTTACGGCCACTGCATACTGCCTTCCAGATAAGGCAAAAGACCGGTCTTATGGTGGTGCGTCAGTCGCCATGGTACTCTAGGCTATAATGGTCTCTGACATGATATCGCTCCTATCCAGCCAACCGCGACACTAATGCCAACTTCCAGCTGACTGCTTCTAGAGGAGATGGACTCCGTGATATTCGATCTTGGTACGTTGGCTTTGACCCGGATCTCAGTGTAAGTGTAGCCCTCCCATCCCCAAGATTTTTTTGAGAATAAATTCCTTTTTGACTTTCTAGACTGCCATCGTCGCACGTTAAAGAAGCGACTCACAAATAACACTGCTTTCGAACCTTCGCACAACTTTTGGACTTTCGCGCTCCGCTTTCAGACTTTTGTGTCACTTTCAAGTTTTCTTGGACTCTCGCTATTGCATGAGCCATCCTCTCCAAGTCCCTATGCCTGCCATCTGACACTCACAGACATAGAACTTTGTGAGTGAATCTATACCAATGAAACACACCAGCTTAACGTCTATGCCTAGATTTCACTTAATTGTCACCCTTTTTTCTCGAGCTCATGGACTTATTCAAGGTGCGTGTCAATGGGCTTTGAAAATGACTTACTGAAGCTAGCTCTAGTCGCATAATAATGTCAGTTCTAATTGTAAGTGCTCTATTGATTCGAGTTATACAGTGACTGACATTATATGAGGTGTAGATAAAAGTTGAACAGAACGGATGGTCGTTAGCTGGTGTCAGTTGGAACCTATTATCATGAGTTGGACTTTGTTTATAGTATCAGTTCATGTCCAGTAGCAGTATTCTAATTAACTGATATTTATTGGGCCAAACTGAGATGAGCTGAGACTAGATCTGTTTACCTCAGTTATCATCTGTTATCTTCCGGAAGGGGGGGGTCAAAAATGGATCTGAGCGGATGCCTGCCGAATAATATCAGATTCATCAGTTTTCGTCAGGGATCCTCCGCCACGTTTTGACTGGGCCTCATAATTGCATCACGTCGAGTGTTTTCACGGACAAGATGGACGTGTAAGATAAGAGCAAGGCAAGTGCTCAAAAGTAGGGCACCGATTAGAAGACCATATCCTGCGTAGTAATGTGGGGCATTGGAAGAGCGAAAGCTGAAGCTGGATACGATGCCGCCGACGTTGGCAAATCCTGTCAACTCGTCAGAATGATGCAGACTTGATTAGCATATATTCACCCTCACCCGCTTGGATTGCGATAGCAACGGCCCACTTTGTAGAGCCGCCAACGTTGTTACTGTTCCATGTAATCAATGTTGGGACATTGGAGAACACTCTGCATCAAGAATGACCAACTCGCCAGGACGATTACTTTGAGTTCAACTCACCCACATATAACCATACATATACCGGCATACTGAACGGTCGACTTAAGTGTCGATATCAGCATAATCGTCCCAGATAAAGCTAGGAGGTTGGAACTAATCACGAAAGGTCCATGAGTCTGAAGTCTATCTGTGAGGTATCCTGTAGTGACTGTCGCAACACACCCACAGACGTAGGGTGGCACAGTCATAAGCTGCGACTTCACAGAACTGTAGCCCAAATTCTTGAGGATAGCTGGTAGGAAAAAGCGATGGAGTAGACTACGACACTTATTCCTGCAAAAATTGAGACAGGTTATTCACCTTATTGAGGAGATCATACCAGTGAGTGCAAGTGTGCTGATCCAAATCTTCCTGTCCTTGAGGGCATCAAAAACATATTTAAGTGCAAACTCATCAGCTAGGTTGATGTCGCTCTTCAAGCGATTTCCTACTTCGAGCTTCTCTTCCTCAGTCAAAAAGCGGGTCCTGACTTACAATATAGTGATTAGAAATAAAATTGCAAGCTGAGATACATACAAATTGTGATCGTCCGTGATAATGAATTTTGCAACTAAAGCAACGCCAATCGTGACAAGACCTTCAACAACGAAAATCCATGACCAGCCAGGTCTACCACCGAGCCCGTCCATTCTAGATATTCCAGTGGCAAGGAGACCACCAAATGCCCCAGCTAAAGTGGCAGCTGAGAAGAAGATGGCCATACGAAAGCCGGTCTCATGGTGCCTGTACCACAAAGTAATGTAGTAGGCAACACCCAGGAATAGTCCACCTTCTGTCAGACCGAGCATCGTCCGAGCAACTAGCAGGTCACTGAAGCTTCGAGCAAAGCCCATGAGCATTACACCTAGTTTGATATCAGTATCGGCAGGAACCAGGAGCCAGACAAGACCCACAGGCAACCCAAGCTATGTTGAAGGGACTCGAAGCGAGGCAACACAATGGAATTGGGGAGCAAACAAGTGAGGAATACAAAAAGTAAACTACATTATATACTCGTGCCCGGAAAAAGTATTGATCAACAAGTAAAATCTATCTAATAATTTTGTCTCAACTTCAAATGACTTCAAACAAATTGTATTAGATATCAAGCGTGAATACGGGTATATTCACTGTAGTTCTAGGTTTCCTGCTCAAAAGGTCAGAGAGAAATTCAAAGTATATCTAAATGCTGATTTTCCTGTGAAAGGAAGCACTGGAGTTATGAGTCCGAAAAAAATATATTCTGTAGGGCTAGTCTTACTGAATAATGCTCAAGTTGTATCATGTATGTATCTATCATAGTTGTTGAGATAAAAAATCTACAAGATAGCTGTTTTAGGGCCAAATCCACCTGTTGATCAATACTTTTTCCCATGATGAGTATACTGGTTGCTACCTGGCTGCTATCTGTAATATTTGAGAGGAACCTATAGTGAGCTCTGCTGAGTCAAATGGATATCTGTAGCTAATATACTGAGATCTGCAATTGCAAATATGATCTTTTCTGGATGTCACAAGCTGAGGGGACAAGGCTGATGTCACTGATGGGGATCACTATAGATAGTAACAGCAGATCAGAGCCATATTTGCTACTGCATTCCATGATAACACTTCAATCAACTGTGATGACAATGGATCATAGCCCATTATTAAAAGGGTGAGATCGCTACTAGTCATAAGTTATACATTGTTATGAAACTGAATATTTAATTCAATTTAAATTATTCTTTTTCTATTATAGTTTTGAATTTATTATTCTTTTTGATTTAATTTCGATTTATACTACTTGTATATATTTGCTTTCATCTTAGAACATTCTAGAACACTAGTTCTATTTACAAATTAGAGTTCGTTCTTACTTAACATATAATTAGAACTTATGATGTCCCGAGAATGTCTATCTATTAATAATTAGAAGTAGAAGTTTAGAAGTNNTATAGCCACCACTTCTTACATAGCCACTNTACTTCTCAACTTCTGAAGTTCTTAACTTCTCTTCTTATGATCTCATGACTTGTACCTTAGTTATTATTGTAACATGTACTGTAGTATATAAACTGTCAAACATCACCAAGGTAGAACAACATTTCTACTTGGTTAGGTGAGACTCAACAGAGTTTTATCTAATTACTAAGTTGAAGCTTTGAACCTAAGCAAACTATCTAGTCGTAAGACTTGGTGTTCACTTTGCTTAGTTGATCTTACTTTGTGTTTGAGCTTGCATGACGACTTCAGTCTTAGCACTTGGACTTCAACTTGGAGTAACGCTTTGGTGTTAACCGAGAAGGAGTCTCTTTGTTACGATCTGCGGATATGTAATGCCCCAGCTTAGGACCGGGCCAGGGTCACTATAACAGGCAACAGGGTTAAAGGTTCACCAGTGCAGCCAAAAAATGTTGACTAGCATCCATGGAGACCATGCCAGCCTGTGGTTGTGGTGGACCCCTGGAAACCATGACAGGCTCTCTCTGCTTCCCTATTGGCTCAGCATTTACCATTTTCCAGACCATCCATATCATTGTCTCCTCCCTCCTCTCCATTTGACACAGCTTTTTTGTCTTGGTCCACTGATATCTGGTATTATTTAGCTATATGTTTGTGTCCAGTTTGAAGCTGCTTCTCTACCTACTCTACTTCTCTGGGATGCTTGGCAAAATATATCCCAGCTTCCAGAGCTGTGAAAAGCTATGCTTGGGCAGTTCTGTATTGCTGCTGGGTCTCTCTACACCTCATCTGTCACTATTGTACATATGAAACCCAGATTTTGGGTTCACATAAATGTAAAAATGCCCTCCTTCTCATCTTTCTAGGGGAATGTGTAAAACCAATTAATTTCCTGCTGTGATAAGGTATAAAATTTGGTTATCAGGCCATCAATCATTCAGCTCATACTTATTTCTTCATCAATTAAAAGCTTCTTTGTGGGTTACCAATACAAATCCCTTAAGCAGCTGAGAATTGAATCAGAATGAAAAACCATATACTTATCCCAAGTCAACTGAACCATGCCATTTATTTACAAGGAATCTCTCTTATATCTTGTTACTCTGGATGGCTCTGGGCTAGCTTATGTACAAAGACTGCAATGACAGAAATTAGGGCTGATATTTTGGAGGACTCAGAGCTGAGAATCTGCTCCCAATTTCAAGTCTGATTCTATGTCTGATTCCAACAGCAGAATCTGACATCAGAATCATGAGAGATGAGAATCAGCAAAGCAACTTTTAAAGTGCTTCATCCATTCAGAATCACATGTGGCACTCTGGAATAGGGAAACAATAGTGACATGTCTCTGCAGTGCTGCACAAAGCTCAATTTCACAATACATAATTACTCACAACATTGTAATCTAAAGTACAAATTGATAAGTATAAAACTAAGTCAAGCAGTTGTGAAACCAGTAAAGAGAAGAAAGAGAAGATCTGGTAACTATACTATAAGTTAGGCCATTACAAAATTGCTACAATTAGTCAGATAGCTTGGAGTCAGACTACTTTGGGGACTGATGGACAAGAAGTTTTAAAAAAATAGGGTTCACTCTACCAAGTTCAATGTAAACAGCAAGCACTTCCATATTTCCTTCTCTTTGTTTTTGGAAATGGTGAAAAGGTGTGACATAAGTCTCAGGATCACTAGTCTTAGCAAGGAAGGTGGTATGTGTAGCTCTCTTTGCACAAGCATTAGGGGAAATGGCTTTGATGAGTGATGCTGACAAGGCACCCTAGGCAAACACAAATGTAATCAGACATTCATGCCAAACAGAGGCTGTACGGATTCACTGACCAGGGTAACCAGCCACCTGATGAAATCTATGAAATCTGACTTCAACCAAGAAAACTTGTCTATCCACCAAGAGTAATCCAAATCAAAGTCAAACTTTTCCAGGATTTTAATCAAGTCCTTCAAAGAATCTTCCGGTAGGCTTGGAGATGTCCGCCAAAGATATGAAAGTGAAAACACAGTCATTTCCCGGATAGTATCTCCACTGTCAGGCAAAGGCAGCTTCCACGTCAACTTCGGCAACAGCTGATTCCAGTCCTCCTTAGCCCAGGATCGTGGTAATCCATTGTGTAGAATACCACGGGCACGGTCCAACCATTCTATGCTTTGGGTTATCATCAACAGCAGAGGCAGTATGTTGTTGTCAAGAACAAACTTTCCCGAACGAGCTGGATCCTTCAAGTATTCAGCAAAGGATAAGTGATGTACCCGGAGATCATAATAAAGAGCATGGCCAGGGACAGGTATGGCAATCACAGAATGTAGACGATGAAGTGCGGAATAAGCCGAAGCCTGTGTCAGGCCCAGAAAATTGGCCTGGCCCCAGAAGTTCCACTTGCCCTGATGAAAAATGAAGAATGCGAGGATACGCCGTGTTGTGGGAAGGATATTTTGAGGGATATCGGAGAAAATTTGGGTATACAGGAGGTCAAGGTCATGAAGAGGGTTCGAAGTCTCTGGCCCTCTCGAGCGCTCAAGGAACCTAATGCAAACCTCGAGCTGGCTGGACGGATCATCGTACTTCTCGTCGCCAATAAATCGAAGAATAAACGAAGCAAAGCCGAGATGGCCCGACGCACGGTCTGCGATGAGGCGAATTTGTGCAGGAGTCGGCCACTCGTCCGTGAGCTGGTCGGGATATCTCGACCTGATCTCCGCGAAGCCCTTTTCGAGCAGTCGCTTGGCATCGGCCTGTGCCTCCATATCATCAATCTTCAGACTCTCTTGAAGAGTGATGGCTTGAGTTTCTGGTTTGGAGAAAGCTACCTTGAGGTGAGATTCAGGGCGACTACAGATTAAGAACTTGAAGGGCAGCGGCAATCGCGATCGTGCATGGCGACTGATAATTGTTATAAACTCGGATTGCGCAGCTCGATCACTGCACTCGTCGAGTCCATCAAGAACAATCAAGAAGGTTTTTTGTGCATTAGACGCCGTCCGAGAGCTGGCGTGAATAAGGAAGGGTTCAACGATGAGCTCTTGAAACTGAACATCGCGGTTTTCCTGAAGGGCAACGGGATTTCGGGTTATTTTATCGGTGATGATGTGCCGATACTCTGGAACAGACGTAAATAACTGGAGCATAAGTGTAGGGATGACGACGTTAGGGTCTGAGCGACCGTTAGGGCGGGAGAAAAAGAAGACAGCGACCGGAAGCTTCTTCGCCTTCATGGTCTTCGCCACGGTCTGGGCCACCGCCGATTTTCCAACAGCGGCGGAACCCGACAGCCAGAAGAGGCAACGAGGGTGCGTATGGTCTTGAGCCCACTGCACGATATGGTTGCGTATCGTGAGGCGAGTCTGTTCCTCGCACCTCGGGATGTAGCCCCGGTTTTGTGAGTCAAGCATGCCGCTCGGCATTGCCCTCGATACAAGTTTGTTGCATACTCAATCGAATAGTTAGTAAGGCTTGGCAAAAATGGTCAGTCAGTTAAACATACTCTCATTTTCGACTCGGCTCATTTCTAGATTCCTTCTTGTTTCTTCGTCACCTGCATCTTCTGTTCGATTATAGTCAATCATATACGCTGTCTTAATCTTGATGTTGCGAGCATGCGCAAAACTCCCTTTAAAAAGTGAAGCTGACTTACACAATCTCGGCTCGAATAGAGAAACGGACCTTCGTGAAAGGTAGCATTACGCACGCTGTGCGCTTCGCTGTGAGTTAGGTTCCCTGTGCGGATTCCACGTAGAGGCTGAGGAGCAACAGGCGGATACCAGGAGCCCCTGGCGTTGTGCCCACCTATGTGCACCGAGAAGTCTAGTGAGTGATGTGTGTCCATGAGGTCTTCTTCAAAGTCCGTACGGGAGTAGGGAACCGAAGCCACACCTGGATTACTCCCACCGTCTAGTCGAGGGTAATTTGGTGCTTGATTCCACCATATCGATGGTGATCGGATGACATCTTGAAGAGGGTCGGATGCAAGGCTGGGGTGAAGAGGAGTACCGCTGTGCTGTGGATTTGAATGCCGTGAAGACGCTGGACTCATGCTCATCGTGTTAGCTGGGCTTTGCGGAGAATACATAGTGCTGTTGGATGAAAACTCGCTTTCTGCGCCAAATCCCCCGTGTTGCGGATTTTGAAAGCGAGGGGGTTGAGTAGGGGGAGCCCTGGTTCGCCGATAGAGGTCCTGTGGGTCGCGTTGGGACATGAGAGCTGTTGTGCACAGCTTGACCACGGGGTTTGATAGGGGTTTGATATTGTCACCACATCGGAGATGTCCGTTAGGCGCTGATGATATTGGGCGATACAAATATAACAGGATGTGACAGAAGTCGTTCAAAGAGGGGAATTCCTCAAACGCAAGTCGGAGATCCAAGGCCCAAGGAGTTAATTGTTCCGGCTTGTATCGCAAGCATGGCTAACTAGGTACTCTATATATCCAAGTCTTCCAGGAAAAGAAAGCGACAGTGAGTGAAAAATAAAGCGCTACAAAATCCATAATATATGCATTCAGAGAGTTCCATCACCACCTCAACCCGCCAAACACACTCATAACACCCAACACAACACTGCCAACCACAACCGCCACCGAGATTGCACCAGTAGCAACCTCCACACCTCTCCCAACCCCATTCGCCACAGCAAGCATTGCCCCTCCCTTACTGGTACTCCTAAACCTCCCCCTATCCTTGCCCGAATGTCCATTACTGGTCTCCAAAACCTTCGGATCAACAGTCGCCGTATTATGTTTCTTTGTCCACGCAGTAGTCGTAAATGTACTACTAGCTTGACCAAGTGATGTAAATGCATCGTCGGGGTTTAGGAAGACCAGTGCAAAGCCTGGGGCAGGGACGGGTATGATGCAGCTTTCGGAGTCGGCGGTGGTGGTTGAGGGTGTGCAGGTTATTGAGACAACGTTGAGGGAGCCTTTGAGGCGGCCGTCGACTTCGAATTTGTTTCCGAAGGTCTATGATACGACGTGCTCATTGAGCACAACATCTTCGCCCAAGCCAAAGGAACGAAAACTCACCTGTCCAGCCCAAGTGATATTCCCCTTCGTACTAACACTCGCCGACTCCAAATACTTAACCCTAACACTCCCAGTCCCACTAGGCACATTCAACGTAACCTTCAAATCACTCGGGCCCCTCGTCCCACCCAGGTCATCAACATAATTAAACAGCGCTACTTTACTCAATGCCGAGTTCTCGTAAATCGCATAGACGGGCGTGAACTCGTTCGCTCCGATCGCGGATGTTAGGTCGACAATTTGTGAGGTGTTGGTTTTACCGAAGGCTTCGGCGAGGACTAGCACGGAGTAGTAGATGGCTCCGACAGTCCATTGGTGGAATGTCGATTGGTTTGTCGGGGGTGCTAGAACAGATAGGGTGACCAGTTGAGGAGTTGAATATGATGAAAGAGAAGGAGAGAGGGAAATGTACCGGTGAAAGGGTTATAATAAACATTCTGTCCACCAATATGTATCAACGCATTCGAGAAATTCGAATAGGCCATTTGGAATCCATAATCCATAGCCCACAACGCTCCACCATAAGTATCCGAGATACCAGGGAAACCACCACACGAAGCAGAATTCGTTTCGAACATGATAAACGGTTTGTTGGCTTGCTGCGCCATCATCGTTGATGGTAGGTACGAGCTGCAAAGATTGACACCAGCGTTGTGTGTAAGATATTTAGGGAAGTTTTCCTGAGGATCTTGAGCGGCTCCGACACCGAATGTGGCCGCACAGTTGTTATTCGGATATCTAACGGAGAGTCTTCATCAGGAGGATCATCGCTTGAAGTAGAATGGACATACCGTTCAACGCTCAAAGCATGGAGATACTCGGAATATTGAGTGACGAAGCCCGTATCCCAAACCATCTGAGGCGTCCAATCGGCACTAGCTAAACTCGGACCAACGAGCATGTCATCCACCCTAGGAATCCCGTTATCCTTCAAAGCCTGAATCATCTGCCCGAATTCGTTGAAATAATCCATAGGCGTGTAGGATTCGGGTCGGTGTCCATGACGAGCGTAAAGGTCCGGCTCGTTACCGACTTGCATGCCCACAAGTTTATCGCCGAGGATGCGTTGGCTGTATTCGGCGATTTGTAGGCGCCAGTTCGTGTCGTTGAATGGAATACCTGAGCGAGCTCTGAGCTGAGGGACTCTTTTTCCAGCGACTTTGTGATGACTTACCGACGAACCAGTTGACGTTGACGAATTGAGAGATATTCGCAGCGATATAGAATAAATCGGCAGTATACAACACCGCCGGAGTCAAGGTCTATACGAAAATGAGTAAAGGCGAAAGGGAAGGAAGAGGGTCGACATACAGTCTGCGTCAGACTGGCTTTCTGTTTCGCAATCGCCTTCCCATTGTCCAACTCATTAACCATAACAGCATACTCTTGCGTGTTTCCACCAATTCGAATCAAAACATGACCAGCTCGTTCTTGTAAATTTGCCATCAGATTCAAAAATGGAACCTGAATGAACGACCTAAATTAAGGATATCAGATCAACACGAGGGCGAAGAAGCCACCAAAAACTCACGAATTCTTCCCCAACACCTGATTAATCACGGACATCTCAATCGAGAACCCAAAAAAGCTCGCTGTCTTGTGCGGAATCGATAATCCTGCAACGGCCCCCGCATCCTTCTGTAAATTAATGGCGAATTCCTTATTGTATGGTTCAGTGGGTAAAGCAGGTGGAATGAGCTGCGTTTCGTCGTATGCTGCTAATGTAGGAGCTGCTGCCGCGGCAGAGGTTACTTGATGACCGAAAGGAGTCTGGTTGTAAACAGTTATGGCGGCTTGGGACGTTGAGAGGAGGGAGAGTGTCAGCGCAAAGCTGAGCGACGAAGGCTTTGGAAGACGCATAAGTCGTATACCGTCCGAGTTCAGCGTTTTCGCCGTCGAGGAGCACGAAGCAAGCAGAGAAAGAAGAGTCAAGAGAGCAAGCGAGCGGCGTAATTAAATGAGCGTATCAGGAGTCACCTCCTCAAGTTAAAGCTAGCGTCAGGTCCCGAAAGCCGGTTATTGAACCAGCCTACCGATGGTGGTGGTAGAAACCAGGAGGAAGAAAACCCAGCGCCGATGTAGTTAAGAACGAAAAGTAGTGACACGCCACGTCGCGCGGCATTTTCTTGTTCGGAATAAGGCCCTTGGCGCGAACTTCAGTTGAGTAATAAAGCTTCTACACTCCATAGACTAAAAATCTTGGCCCTGGCGTTTATTTATGCCTGCCCGAGTGCCCGTCTATTCACTCCTATAGCATAAGAGAAAAAGACAAGGGTACATCTTAGACATCAACAAAGAACGTATGCATGCGGCGTGGATCCATTTCCTTGATTTTTATCGATTTTCGGTATGATTGTTCGAGGTGAAGACATATGCCAAGCGATCCGTCAACGCCAAGCCCGCGGCGACCCTTTTCGATCACGAAAATGTTCAAAAAAGGGGGCTATTACATAAGTAAATCAACATCATTTTCCAAGGAAAATAGTAGGTTTTGAAATTCCGATTCAAACTCGACATTGTTTTCAACCACGTACTTCACGAACCGAGGGAGATTGCAATGCTCCAAGGTACGTTTGCTTAGGATCCCATTCATCTATTGGAGTTGACCAGAACGCGTTCTTTGACTACAGGAACCCTCTTCGCAAGCTTTTAGGAGCTCTAGATTTTCCAGGACGTCATAAGCGTTGATATTTATCAGTCATCTACTTACCTCGCCACTCCGCATAGCGCCTCTCGAAAGACACGATCTACACCGCCTCTAGAAGACATGCAAGCGATCCACTCACCACTGTGACCTCACTACCAGCAAACAACATCGCATCACAATCATAATCACGATCGCAACGAATCCATCATCTTGCCACTCGAATTAAATTTCCACCTTTCCTCAGGTCTTCTTCTCCCCCCAGATCGAGCCCAAGCCAACCCAAGCATTTACGAGCACCCAAGTGCGCCTTTCTCTGTCTTGATTTATGTCATAATGCGCGTCACCCAAGAAGCCAAGGATCTCAGTTCATTACACGACATGCTTAGCCTTCTTGGCTCTTCATTCTGTGCGAGGACACGAGGCAAAGAGACACCGAACAAGACCCTCTTTCCAACGATCTCACCCCGAACAGGGGTTCCTACTCTCGTCAAGCGTAGTCTTTCCCCCGCTAGTGATCGGAGAGAAAGAGACGAACCTTGTCCTGAGCTAGCGACACTGTCGGGGTCGGATTCAGCGTCGAAAAGGGTCTTTCTGTTCGTGTGGTTTTTGGTCGGCTTCAAGTCACCTCTGTATATAGTACTGATTGTTCTTGAGTGCGACAGCAATACAAATGTCACTGCTCCCCCTACTTGGCTATTCTCTTCACATTAGCCAACACGTCAGGCTGTCGTGTCTTGCGTACTTGGCGTTCCTCTCTGCTACTGTGTAATAGTCTGAGGCCAGAACCCGAAGCAAGATTGCTTGGCTAGTAACGAAGTGTCAAGGTACAATGCCCGCAATGACAGAAAAGAAGAGAACTAGATTGAGAAGAAGCGAGCGGAGGTATACAGATAGGTATACAAACCATTACGAGTATAGCGACCCTCAAGGCGTATTACAAGCACGAAAAAGACAAAGAAAGAAAAAAAGTTGGATATCAAGAAAACTACGACCCCCAACAAAGAAAACACCCAACAAAAGCTAGTCCAAGCTTAATGCTTATAAACAGCCTTAATCTCCCCCTCAAACGTCTTCGCAATCTTACTCCTCTGAATCTTCTGCGCAGCCGTAACCAGCCCATTCTCCGGTGTCCACTCCTCCGCCGTCAACACGACAGCCTCCAACAGTTCCATCGGCTTAAACCCATTCTTCTTCCCGATCGAATTACACTCCGTCATCACGAGATCGCGGACACTAGCTTCGCTGCATAGATCGGCTAAGCTCTTGGAGGAAGAGGAGTCGCCGAGCTGGTGGCGGAGGTGAGCTTCGTGTGGGATTATTATGGCCATGGGTTGTTTGGCGTCTTGCGTTGCGTAGACGCAGAGGTTGGAGACGAGGTTGCAGGATTTGTAGACTGATTCGAGGCGTTCGAGGGCGATGTACTGTAGTAAAGAGGTTAGTGTGAATGTGAATGTAATCAGTACGGTAGATGCAGGGCTTACCTCGCCAGACTGAAGCTTGATGAGATTCTTCAGACTATATGGAAAGTTTATAAGTTTAGGAACACATGGAGAAAGGAACGGCATACCGATCAATAAGCGTCAAAGTCCCATCAGGATTCCACTGTCCAATATCACCCGTTCTCATCCACCCATCCTTCGTAAACACCGTCTCATCGTTATTCAAGTCTGGCCGTTTATAATACCCTTGAACAACCGAAGGCCCACGGATACAGACTTCACCCTGAGGTGGGTTATTCGTGGACAAATATCCAGCATCAGGAACGTCAAGAAGTTTGAGTTCAGTTGAAGGAACTGGAAGACCGACTGTACCGTATTGCATGAGTTCAGGCGGTAGAATCGCGCACATGCCACAAGTTTCGGTCATACCGTAACCTAGATACCGAGATATATTAATTATTCACGATTGTCTCTCGAAGAGGAAGAAACACGAACCTTGAAGCATAGTCACGAGCGCTGTATCCAAAAACTCTTGTGTCGCTCTACTAAGAGCAGCACCACCGGAAAGGGCAAGACGTAACCTCCCACCAGTCGCCGCGCGCACACTACCCAAAATATAATCCGCCACAGTCGCCAGAATCGGTATATTCCTCTTCTTCGCAATCATCGCTCCATTGAAAATGGCCTTCCTAATCGCTCCACTAGCATTCACCTTCTGAATTATGCCTTTCCTGATTGTTTCCCAAACAGCTGGCACGCCGACTAGAATCGTCGGCCTGAATTCGGCAATGTCGCCCTTGCATCCGCGTACAGACGCGTCTGTAAGAGTCTTGACGCGACCGTATCCAGCGGGCATACCGACGTATAGAACAATGAGTTCGACGATGTATTCCAAGACATGTGCGAGGGGAAGGTACGCCAAGAAACTGTCGTCGGGGGAAAGATGATGTCCAAGGAGGGTTTTCACAGCTCCGACTGAGGCGACGAGATTACCATGAGTGATAATAACGCCCTTGGGAGCACCAGTACTACCACTGGTATACATGATACACATGACACTCTCAGGCTTTGGACGACGAGCCTCTAGAGGCTCAGTGGGTTTGTCCTTGCCGAGGTCACGAAGTTGATTGATGCTGTAGACTTTGACATCACTTCGGGCGGCGCTGAGTGAGTCGAGGACTTTGGTTGAAGGTTCGCCGTCATAGATTACGTATTTGACAGAGGGCGTCTTCGGGAGAACGCGTGCGAGGACAGGGAGGAGTTCGGTATTGGTGAAGATACCAACACAGTTGGGTTCGTTGAGGGAGTGAGTGAGACCTTCTTCGCCAAGAGTATCGTAGGCGGTGGCGATGGTGATTGACACCGAGGCACAACTATGAGCCATTAGTTGCCAGTTCGGGCTATGAGCGGCAGGGTGGTCAATACAAACGTTGCAATGTGACAAGGACTGAATAGGTATTGGACTGACCTGGTCTGAGCGTACACGTTGAAGACTTCCTCAGCGTTGATACCGAGCTCAAGCAGACCCCTTCCGATCTCAGAGACGATGTTCTTCACGTCAATGAACGAATGGAACTGGTATCCACTAAGCTCGAAATATTTCCATTTCTTCTTCTCTACAACTTCCTTTCCGTCGACGATCTTCGTCACGTCCTTCTCTTCTTCGTGTATACGGACAACATCTCTCCAGCCAAGAGCGTTACGAGAGCCATGGGTGCGCGCAGCGTACTCGACGATATCAAAGACAGTATCGACACCCTCGCTTGGTTGCGTCACGAGCTTGTCTTTCGTGATAGCAATACGGCGCACACCGCCCTCGCCTTCAGACCCAGGAGAGATTTCAACAGAGCCGACGCCGTAGTAGCCTGGTTTGTTGGTAGGAATTCGAGCCATGTGTGAGGAGAAAAAAAGAAACTAGAGTGGTGGTTTAGAAGTGACGTGAGGTCGTAGCTCCGCCGCCGCCCAGTTGCGCAAGAACCTCTGCCTGGCAGATCAACCACGTGATGCCTCGGCTGCTGTGCTGAATTTGAATTGATGTCCCCAACGCGTCGATCAGGAATCCTTCTCTCCACATTCCCCGGACCGGAATATGCGAGCCGCCTTCAGCCGGTGGCTGATTGGCGAGTAAATTTCACTACATCAGTGAGTAGTAAAAGCAGGGAGCAATTTGATGGCAAAAAAAGGTAGAAACACGCCTATACACTGTTTGACGTCGAGTAGTGGCAAGCTAAAGTTCATTTGACTAGTAACAGATTGACTCGTTAGCGCAGTACAGATTTTGCCAAGTCAGGATTACGATCAAAGTTCATCAAACAGCAACCGAAAAATCGGAGGAACTTGTCCTTTGTAACCTATTTTCCAATGCCCCTTCATTGACTCATCGCGGATTTCTTGTACTTTTTCTTATCAGCCCCCAGCTACGCAAATAATATCTCGTTCAAACATCGCAAGCTCTTCAGCTCCGATATCTGTCTTTTCAATCTGCTCATGTGTACCCAGCCCATCTGTTACAGCTCGCATGTTGTAAATCTGGGAATACAACATTGCAGCGAGTTGCACAACAGTTCGACCAAAGGAGTACACGTCATGTCGGAACTTCCCATTGAGTTGTTATATCATTGAAATTCGAAAGTCGAAGCGGCTAGAGATCCATCTCGGAAAGCAGGGGAAAGTCGAAGTATAACCCCAGAACAGCTTGTAGATCTCAGGAGTAATCGTAACTACGGAATCGGTCAATAATTCGATAGGATGCCTGATCCTCAATTTCCGTTCCGCCGCCGTTACAAGGATATTTTAATAGAGGGAGTCAGAGTAGGCGATCAAGCGCCGGTTTTGACTCCGGTCAAGAGTCCGGTCAAGCGAATTTGATTTTTCCCAAGATCGATGTAAAATCGGTTTCGACTCTGACCACCCCATAAAAAATCCGATTTTGCGTCGATCTTGGGAAAACCAAAACCGCTTCATATTCGGGTCTTCTCTTGAGTTCCATCTTCTCTAGGGCCCTTAAACTACAAATTGTCAGAATATGAAGTTGTATCTATCCTGCCCCTTGAGTTCCAGGCTTGTTCTTTACACTCAAAGCATATGTATTAATCAGAGCTAATATTTAAGGAAGTTCAAGTGCGAGCCCAGAGTGCCGGTCTGCTAGTAGCATCAGCTAGGATTATGAACTCATAAAGTGGAGTCTCCAGTAAAGTACAGGAAAGTGTTTCTATAAAATTTTAGTTTAGTCACAAGATGGTATACGGAGGCAAGCCTTAAGCAAGCATCGAGACCCAAGATCGGATTTTGAGGACGGCTGTACCGCCTAAAAAGCCGGTACAACAAGAAATCTGGTCAACGGTCTTCCCACGGTTTTGGGCTCAAAATTGATGTCTTGACCGGACTCTTGACCGGAGTCAAAACCGGCGCTTGATCGCCTACTCTGACTCCCTCTATTGATGGAGGACAGGGGCTCCATGCCCCCCTGTGAGGCATTCGACCAGTGTGTGGTGGAAGCTGGTGGAAGCGAGTCTACATGCTAGTCAAAGAATAGAAAACCTATAGCATGACGAAGAAATAAAAATATGCCGATAACATCAAAGTACATATGTCGGATTATCAAAATGACCCGCGTCTAACTGAACACGATAAAGATGTTTAGCGATTTTTCGTCCTAGCTTAATTCATATGTGATATCGCCAACGCTTCCCAAAACGACCCTGGTCATCGACATCAATTCCCATTACTTCGTCCTCTTTATCCATCTGCCTGTTTAATTGCTTGAATTTCATTCTTAGTAGAAGGCATATTAGGATAGCAGTTATCGATGTCACTGAGCAAATTGCGAATGATTTGCTATAAGTGGGGCCCCATTTCTTCACCCAGAAGAAGGCGCCGATTATATTGCCGCACTGTGCGAGAGTATTGACGAGTGCGAGAGCAACTGCGCGTTTGGAGGGAGACCCGGATGTCGCCGCGGAAGCCCACGCGAAGAGTCCGATGACCCCAGTCTTCATTTGGGTCATTAAGAATCTAGAAGGCCGTGAGTGATGAAGTGCATATGAAAGACAACTC
>JANIEX010000283.1:0-40810 GCA_027627405.1 Leucocoprinus birnbaumii
ATTTCAGATCACTGAACACGATACAGATAACCACAAAGAAAGACATCAGCATATATGACCATTAGCCCCGGCAAGTGGGTCTAGACAGTGGACACAACAGAACTTCGTAACAACTCGGTTTGATTCAGTCGGGGGAGATTCGCATCTCTGACAAATAGAGCAACACACTACGATGCTGGTTTGATACTTAGCACAGCGCGCGAGGGGACTATCAGCATATCAGACTCAAGGTGCTGTAGCAATCAGCCGCTCATTTGCACTTCAATAATTGAGCGGCCGCCGCTGTCAACTGGCGTGACTCTCAATAATTTTGCAGTGCACGGCTCAGAAATGGAGATCATCCAAATACCATGGAGAAATCGGCATGACCACGAGTGCAACTTGAGGACAAATGGCAAGGCTTCCATCAGCACGTTTAGCGTCCCAAGCTTCTTGAACTGTTTCCCACGTGAGTCAGATAACCATGTTGGGACAATGACATCCAATCCCGACTCTTCACAAAACGTACTTACCACACAAGGAAATTATTGCGTGTTCTTCAAAACGATCACAGCTTTCATCTCCGAAAGGGATGACGTCGCTTAAGAATGACATTATTAGCATCGACCCCACGGAACACGACAATCAGAATGATCGGCCCTTATCGAGGCCAATGACTCGTTAACTCACGGAAGGAACCAGGGTCAAAATACCTCGTGGCTTACGATTGTAGTGCAATCACAAATGCCGAAAAGAGAAGAAGCCGGCAAAAACAAGAAGTATCGCAACCGAAAGAATTTTCAGGTCGAACCGAGAGGATGTCCAGCAAAAAATCAGGATTTCGTCTTCATACCTCCGGAATCCCAATGACCATAGCTGAAATTACCATATCAGTTATCATCAGCGTGGGTTTTCGTTTGGTTCGAGGCTGGCTTCCAGAAATTCCTGATCATTGGCATTGCCGTCGCCTTGGCCTGTTCACATTTTCGAGAATATGTTTCACGTTGTGTTATATCAGCATTGACTTGGCGCACAAGAAACCCTTTAGTTCGACTCTGCCGAGCTTTGGTGATGATGTGCAGCACAATGACTATCAAATTATGAGTTGATGGACTTGTGGTAGAACGCCACACAACCATTGTGATCGTTCCAGAGAAGAATTCACACAATCCAGACCAAAAAATTGAAGCAAGGCCGATGGTAACCCGCGTGATCGAGTAGACGTCGAGTTCTGGAAGAACATCATTGCAGTCACCGCCAACACCCTGACCTCTTCACAATTCCGGAAACCTGTCGTCTTTCTCAATTAAAGGCTGAAACGCCTGAGATCAAATGCTCCTTTGATTGATAACTGATGGATTTGGCTTGTGCGGATATGATTCTAGTGCAATCGCAAGTGATTCGAATTGTATATTGTATAAGTTTCAGAGCGCTGCAGACGCTTCCGTCATTCTGGAGGAGCTGGCGAAGCACGGAATCGCAATGGAAAGGGCTTCCGGCTCGAACCGAGAGGATCACAAGCACAAAATCAGGTTCCAGTGTGCCCCAAATGTTCGCGCGATACATCCTCATACACCTGTCTCATTAGTCCTAGTCAAAATTGCCATATATGCTGTAATCGGGGTGGATTTGCGGACAAAGAGAACCAACGGTTTCTCTGCACCCTTCAAGCACAAGGCTTCAGATGGCCCAAGTGGCTTGTTCGACAACGGGTAGCTTGAGCGGCACCAATACTCAAGTCACTGGAAAATGCATGATCATTTCACGGAGCCAGGAATCGCCATAAAGCAAGATTTGACAATTAGGACACAAGTACAAAAAGCATTGCATGAATCGAAATCAATGAAAAAAATAATCATCCGGCTCGGTATCAATATCTTGAGGTCGAAATACACAGGACGAAGCAAGTTCAAGAACGAGAATGAACACGATACGAGAAAGCACCAGGATCTTGAAGTTGTATGGTGTTATCGTCATGACGCGGCCGCTTCCGTGAAGGACCAGCTTCATTTTCATCTTGTCTGACTGTGTCGTCCGCACCGACATCCTCATCATTATTGCCGTCCTCACGCTGACGCTTTCCACCGGTTTGCAGATTCGACGGTGTTTTAGAGGCCCGATCAGTGAGTTTGACCTTGTCATTTAGCTCCTCGGCTTCGGTTCGCATTTCAACGATATATTTCCAGATTTGACCATGGATTTCCATGTAATCATTGCGATGTTCGAGGGTATCCTTGTATGCATTGAAAAGTGTGATATGCATCCATTGGATCGAAGGAAGGAGGTTGAAAACTGAAGGCGCCAGATTATTATGAAAGTCGCGAAGCCCTTTATGCAAGAATAGTTGCATCTTTGGTTGGCTGGGTGTTAGCTCGTACGTGAAGGCTTCTTGAGCAAACTCTTGACCTAAGTCGTATGGGATAAGGATCAAAAGGGACCAAACTATGATCCAGAAGACTGATTCCAAGTCGTAATCGAAGCGATAGAACGGCGGCCAGGTGGCATCACCCTCAGGAAGAACGAGGGTACTTTTGCCTTGTGGAGGCTTCTCAGGGGGCTTCATGGCAGAACGAGGGTATATCGCCCTTTTTGAGTGAACTTCAACGGGCATGAACTCAGGGGTGCCCTGCAAAAATTTATCAGGAGATGAGACCAGACACGGTTGAATATTTGTTGAACGTACTATCTGTGGAGAATTGCTACCTCCAACAGGACGGCTATTGAACCCCTTTGCGTACTCTAGATCACTGAGTTTTCCAACATATCTGCCAGGCTCTATTTCTATCAGAATGATATTGCCGGTGCTCACATCTCGGTGTACCCAATTGGCTAGCATCATCAAAGCCAAGGCTAGGGACAATAAGCACAGCGAAGTCCAGAAAGGTATAGCTGACGTACCTATGAAAGCATCGTGAATTACTTGAAATAGGGCATCTAGGTTTGGCGCAAGGTCAAGCGGCTGCCCAACGTCGGCGTAAACAAGTCGATACTGTCGTTTGACCTTGTAAGATCGTGCATCTTTGGGTACGTCTGCTAGTTATTAATATTTTCTGTTAGGGAAATGGTCCGGTATAGTGTCTGAGTCAAACCTGAGATAGGGTTCCGAGTGCCAGTGTCGAGGATGTTGTGATTGGGTGCGATTGTGCCGCTTCGAAAGGTGTCCTCCGGAACGGGTTTGTTACGGTCTCCCTGTTGGTCACAGACGATTTCCATGAAGTACTTCTTGTATTTTTCATTTTTGAGCGCCTCCTCAAGGACCTCCCACAGTGGTGATTCGGGAAGTGATTGACGATCAGGTAACGGATTCCGCTCCAGTCGACTGAGAACTTCCTCGAATATAGTTCGCTCCGTCGGTGCATTTTCGTCGAGCCACGCGTCTTTGAGTGCGTACTTTTTGCCATCGTTCATACGTGTCTGCAGCTGTGACGAAGACAATCCAGCAACCTCAACAACTTCCGAGACGCGAGTAGCCTTTCCACTGATGGGAAGAAGGCGAGGACTATGAATTGCGGATTGAGTGAGGAAGAACCTCTGATCAACTTGATACACATAGCGAATTTCCTTGCCAATCTTGACGCGATGAACTGTGGGATCGAAACCCATCTCACGCTCCGTTGCCCACAAGAAAGACACAAACACGCGAACGAAAGTCTTGAGGTCCTAAAGAACGGGTGAGTACAGAATAAAACGTGCCTTTGATACCGTACCTGAGTGAAGTCGAACGGGTCTGATTTTACAGAACGTGAACGGTCAAAGTACCATAATGGCATCGCCCGGTTCTCAATCGTAATCTACATGGTAGTGAGTATATGTTCGCTGGATATCTGGTTACGGACATACGCCATAGGTGAACATCCTACGAGGATCATCGTGCATAATGTGGCTGGCAGCAGTGACAAGTTGTTTCCGATTCTGGACACAATTCGTCAGCTACAGTTTGCGGTCGGTTGCTAATAAACGTTGAGAACCTCACTGGGCGCCGAGGATCTCTTGACAACAACTGCTGTTTCTGCAGGAGTGATGGCATCTGAAGTAACATCCCTGGCCTGAATACATCCGTCCAATAAGGCGCCGAAGTCGCTTCGGTTCTTGTGGTTATGTGAGTTCTTGTAGCAAAAATGGAGCCGACGGCCGACTGTATGGGCCGGCTCAGTGTCTTTAATGACGCGAAGGATATGTTGCAAGCCGAGAATGACTTCTTCCCCTCTCGTTTCATCGGAGCATGATGTACCACCAGCGAAAGCTGCCCATTCCATTTTCTGCGAGCCGTCGGGTGCTTGGGTTTGTGCTAGACATTTGTCGCGGACCACGGCGTAAATTTCATCGATTAATTCGGTAGACGGCTCATATGGCGCGTAATTNTTGAGGAACACGTCCACTGAGCAGCGGAGTAGATCGTGCATGGCAAAAGCAACGGTAGGCCAACCAGGCCCGTGCAAAGTCATTCCATACAAACAGATACAAACTCTGTTATGATCCGGCTTTGCCTTTGATCTGATCTGCGAGCAGGTCAAGCGCCAGATTCTTTCTGTGATTCTTTCTGTCCTGTGTGCGTGAGGCCATGTGTATACATCTACATGAAAATTCCTCTGACAGGATTCAGAAAATATTTGACTACCAGATGTATGATATACATTAGTATTAAGATAAAAGTCAATTAATCCATTGCATATAATCCTTCTCATCCATATCATCCAAAAACCAACTCGCCTCAACCTTAGCGCTGGCTTCCTTCTCCGGGATCCCCGTCAATACCCCCAGCTTCAACAGCTCAGCTAGTGCCATGGCCATCTCGTAAGGTTCATTCGGCACACAAGTTTCTGTCTCAAACCCAATCGTGACCCGGTACACCTCAAAGTTCTCGTCCGCCACTTGCAGTTTTGCGCTTAACTCCTTCGTCTCGAGTAGGTCATGACGTTCAAACACAACTGGACACGGCACATCTGAGACCTTCGTGATAAGCCTCCCCCATATCTCCGCCTCTATCAGCGTAGTCTTCAGCTCGTGAGTTTCACCCTCCTATGGGGCACCAGCTCGATCAAAAAGTCTGCGGATGAACATGGACACAGGGTCCAACAACGCATCGTGACGAAGCTTATTGTACTCCTTCGTGTTCTTGACATAGTGGAAATGGGCAAGACGGCGGTGATAGAGTTCCATCGTGTCATTCTGCTCATATTGGTCCACTTCGTGCACGTTCGCTGGCAGTGAGGATGGGATGACTGAGTGACTGGGTCATCGTAATTCTGCAAAAGACCAGGTATACCAGCGAGGAGAAATGGTGGTAGGATTGAGGCGTGTTGCCAGTCGACCAGACACACGATTTTTCAACTGCTTAGAATCTGGCGGTGTGTTGACACGATAACGTTGCTTGGCTGGAGATCGGGATGGCGAATACAGATATGGTGGAGAGCTTCGTTCTTGGGAATGAACGAGGGTACGATGGGAAGGTAGCGTTCGAGATTCTTGACATGGTCTAACGGTGACTGTTCCTTGTCCTCGTAACCTCCCTTCTTTCACGCTGGAACGGTAGTAGCGGCTGGCCGAGCTGTTCTAGCTGCTGCTACGAGTGCTACCTCAGCGCTTTTGTCTATGGTCTCAATTAGTTCCAGAAACAAAAGGTAGAGAGTGACGTACATGGTCCCTTGTCCACCTCAAGCTACGACGTCCTTCCGTACCACATATGCACCTAGCATCTAGACCAACGCAGAAACGCTCATCATCTGACAGGATACCCGTCCTCCCTGCAACCTTCTGCAGGTCATTGATATAGTAGATGCTTCCACCAGTCGGAAAACAAATCGACATCACGCGAGACTCGAGTTGAACAAGTTGATGCAAGACCGATATCATATCCGGTTCATCCAGTTCCAGCGACACATCGCTAAGCTTCTTACTTCTCATAAGCTCCATGAGAATATATTCCCTCTTCGCAGCGTTGTCCGATGAAGGAGAGTAATCGTCAACTTCGGGGATAGGCAACCCAGAGGAACGGAGGAAACGCATTGTGGCCACTTCAGTAGAGTTAGCGTAGGATTTGGGGACCATGACGGGATACGGGGTGCGTGCTACCGTCTCGAAGCCGTCATGCATGGTGATGAAAGTCGGTTGAAGCCGCCCTCGGCGAGCTTCACAAAGGTATCGATATCTTGAGAACCGCGGCCAGCAGACTGCGCCGCGAGTCGACAAAGCTCGTCGACATCGAACTCACGCTTGCACTCTGCGAGGCGGGAATCATTGTTGACGCTGAAAGTGCGAGATTACGGATTTTAGATATACACCAAAGAGCAACATGTACAAAACTTACAGCCAACGTCCCGATGAATAGTTGAAGCGATCATCAGGATAGTCTGTGCTCGGGCATGCACGACCGTGACATGGTAGCTGCCAACAGGTCCGATATCCCAAGCGCAGCGAGGAGAGAGGACGGCGCAGGGGCAGAGAGACTGAGAGTGGCAGTAAGCTGAAGGCGAGCCTTGCGCGCCTGAGGCAGTAGTGCATACTAAAGAGGTCAAGCTGAACTTGAAATTTAGAAGTCAGCCAAGTAACACAATTGGAAAGCTACTGTGACCAAGTCCGTGTTCACCAGCTTACACGCCAAAACTACCTACCATGCGTTATTTGAGTCATGGCTTAAACCCTACTGGGAGAAGAATCAAAGAATTGAAACACTCCTTGGACGTTGTACTTGATGCATTTAGCACCCTTCATACTGGTATGTTCGCACTATCGAGAAAACGGATGTAGAGCAAAATGTGAGGGTGTAGGCAATGACTAAAGCAGAGGCCGAGCGTGATCTATTCTAATCAATACGACGCCCATTAACATCACTAGTAGAAGCAGTAGAGCTGGACAACCTGCGCTTCTTCAAGTTAGTCCCAGACCTCAGGCCTCAACTGAGAGGATTCGTCGGCCCATGGTTCAGCGGTTGAATCCACCAGAGGACAGGCACTACGTAGTCGTTGGCCACCAACGTTTTATCTGACAACAGCGACTTGGATTTGATATCGGGGATTTCGAGCACCGATTCCAAGAAATAATGAAAACGTATCCACACGACGTCAAGGATGTCCTGAGAACTGCTCTTGCTATGATCGGCCTGCTGGATGAAACCCAACAGGTCTGAATGAAGATTGCGAAAGGGCTTGAAAACCGAGGAAATGTGAAGCTTGAAGGCTGCTTCCAAATCAGCGGAACCAGGATTCTCGAAAACGGATGTTCGTTCTCTAGAGGAACAGTTGCGCAACGAAGATACACCTGGAGGCTCGGAATCTGACATATCCTCCCATGGTTCAACTCGGAAAAGGAGGAACCACAAGGTGGTCCAAATCACAAGGAACTCGGCATCGTGATGGTTTTTATACCTAAGTACTCGAGCATCTTGGGCGGTGTGGTTTTTTGTGTAATGATCTTGCGGGGGTACGACTCGACTCTTAAAGACGCAGCTAACTCCTTAATTCTCTCTTGGGCACTACGATCGGCAACAGGAAGGCTGGAACCGCGGTGAATTTCCAGAGACATGAGTTGAAGGGGAGTGCCCTAAGATCAATCAACAACCACTCTTGCCATTCACGAGTCAACTTACTGTTTTAGGGTCAGACACGTCAACATGATCCACCTCTTTCGCTTGCTCAAAATCGCTCAGCAGTCGATGAAATTTGCCATGTCGCATGACGACAATGATGTTGCCGGTACTAATATCCCTGTGAACCAAGCCGGCAAGGAATAGAATAATAGCTAGAGAACCATTAGGAACAGCAGCCTCCTTGTAGCAACTGAATAACTCACCTGTATTAACGTCCTTCATCGCACTGAAAGCGACAGAGGGGTCTTCTGCCTCGTGGAGAGCGAAACCAGTCTCATGGTAGACGAGTCGATACTGTACATTAGCAACACATTACCCAGGAGTCGGCAGACGGGCCCAAAAGCATGTGGCCTAGAGCTCTGAGCTCACATTCTGCATCATATGCAGTACCCGTTCCGAAATGCTCTAGTGATATATCTCATATCAATCATTCAGTAACTGGTTTGCGAGCTTCGCTTTACATATTTATTAGGTCTTAGTACATGACTTGGCAAGTGCTACATGCTGCCGTAGATNTGAAGTCNGGTCAACAAGAATGATGATAGCTGACTTACTACAGTGGAGCATCAAAGGGAAATATAGAAATGTAATATATCGTGCGAGGAAGTAGAGCCACTTCAAGTGGGGCCCAGATGAGCGAGATCTCNAAGTTTAACATCGAATTCCTATCGATAAGCTGGACCAATGATACCTCAATAGCATAGTCGGTGTCGTCTGACTAGAGTTCTCGCCGTGATAGTCATACTTGCCACTTTTGATCTCAACAAAGGACTAATTTTGACTGGTGAACTGTACTTTCTGAGGATGAGCAAAGCCCGATCATGAAGCCTGTATATCGCAACCAAGTCTGGCAGGGATCGTCATGGCAATGGACTACAGTTCACATTCTATTCCGCGGCTGAGCTTCTTCGAATTGAAGCTGCTCGGGCTGATTAATTAAGTTGAACATCCATCTTGGTAGATCAAACTGCTCTTTTACCTTCGGCCACGTGCTGGTGTGGGCCCATGGCCAATTGGCCAGGAACACGTATAGTGTGCTATGAATCGACTGCATACCGACCCCACTTGCTGGGTGTGGTTTTTCATCATTTGATCGATTGATCGACGATAATGTGCAATCCACTTAACGCCTCTCTCTTCACCAGCACCGTTAGCGCTATTCCAACTCTTCAATCAGAAAGCCTGATCGAGGTTATTGGTCGTACATACGATCATCACTTATCTCCTCCAGAATACACTTCTATTCTACCAATGTATGGCTTAGATCAAAACGGACCGTGGATCGTGGCACACTCGTATATTTAGCATCCAATATCATGATGTATTGTGGTGCTGGATCCAAAGCTCATCCTTCCGGCAAGTATACTTGTATCAAGAAAACTGTATTTTCAGGAGCTAGCAGTGCCTTTGATCTCAACCTTGGAGACCATTCCTCAGTTTGAGCTCTTTGTCCCAGACTCCAGTGATCTGTTATTTTAGCCCGACCCACGAGGACTAGCACTTCGTGATGGCCGCCTTCGATATACACTTCAAGCTTCATTAATCATTTGTTCACTCAGATGCGCGCGCGCAGTGAGAAGTATTTACCATGCCCAGATGGAGAGTAACCCACTCAGGCTGCAGAAGGCCCCCTCAGGACCTTCAGCTAGATCAGCTCCCCGTAACGAGCTTGTGTTAAGCTTCGATCATATATTTGGCAGTGCTCCCGTATGCTATAATTACGCAATCCCCTCCAGAGCCGGGAAGATCGAAAGAATCAGTCTAGCACCAGAAGTGCTGAGGCCTCGAGGGACTGTAACTCCGCTCCGGCTTCATCAGCTTCGATCTCGTCAAGGTGTACCATCATTCAGCTTCACGATCATAAACTAACTGGGTCATCACTCAGAATTCGAATGGGCGTGGAATGACATCCGAGGCGTGGTAAGTTCTCGACTATTACCGAGGGTTACCGACCATTCACTGATGAGCAGCTGTTTTTGCCACCCGCCCTGACTAAGGATACCCACTTGGCGTTTGCGAAGTGCTCGAGCATAGATAAAGTGAACAATGTTCCAAGTTCGTCTCCCTTGTCCTTGTTCACTCGCCCTCTATCCACAATGGACTCACCGTCAATACCACAATTACCGGAGAATGCATGGCTAGTGTGAGCCAGACCGACAGCTCCTGTGAGCTACTACTGAATCAGCATGATGACAGTCTAGGCCCCCCAGTAAGCGGACCCTCACAGAACTGTCGCGAAATGCCAGCTCAAGATGTCGAACCTGCAGATCGTCGGCGTAACCCTCAATTGGTGGCTATATGGGATATTCTTGATGCAATACTGTAGGTCCTCTGCTCCATCGTTATTTGATCACCAGTGCTCATTAGTTAAAAAGTTGTGTATCTCAACCAAGTCAAAGATAGAGATGGGAAGTTCCTTCGTGGAATCGGTATGTTAACTTCCAATCACTAGCAGATATAAATCTCACCTTTGCTCTTGTCTAGTACACTGCCTTTTCATCCTCGACAGTGCCCAAACATTCATGACAATGGACGACGTCTTCTTCTGGTTTGTGCGAAACTACGGCGATTACCAGAAGATGTTCGTGTTCAACCTCGCAGCCATTGACAGCCCGCTTTTAGATGCTATCATTGCCATCACAGTTCAACTTGTGTATTGTTGGAGGATGTGGAAAATTGGGGGGTGGAAAGTGCTGCCACTGTTATCTGCTGCGGTAGGCTGTGCTACTCTATGTCCACAGTGCAGGAGCTGACGCGGCGTCTGATCTTAGTGCGCCGTAGCTGCG
The DNA here is from genome assembly GCA_027627405.1 of Leucocoprinus birnbaumii. Classification (NCBI taxonomy): domain Eukaryota; kingdom Fungi; phylum Basidiomycota; class Agaricomycetes; order Agaricales; family Agaricaceae; genus Leucocoprinus; species Leucocoprinus birnbaumii. The sequence goes on from JANIEX010000283.1 coordinate 10,351, forward strand.
TGTGTTGGTGGAATGATTGCTGGAGTCCATGTAAGTCTGACCTTTCAGCTCCGTCAGTCCCTTTGACCATTGGTTGACTTGGAATAAAGAGCACATTAGATCCCACCAACCACGAGAGACCTGCTGTCTATGTAAGTTCNGTGAGGCCAAAAAAGACCTCAATCTGACACGAATTAGCTCTGGCTATTTGGAAACGCTGTCACAGATATTATAATCGCTTGCTCCATGGCGTACATGGTAAGTGTAACCTACATATAAACCAAGTATCTGGGAGCCGAGCTTCTCTCTGCAGCTTATGCAATTCAAAACCACTGAAACCAGTACAAAAACAATGACGATTATCAAGCGCATCCTGATGCTTACATTCGAAACAAACGCAGTGACAGGTGAGCAACCGAAGAAGTTTTATTGCATTCCGAATACTGATCATCTACTCCCGAATCCCTAGCGGCGCTTGCTGTTGCCCTTGTTACAATTTTCTTGACTCCATCAATCACACCTCCTGTGAGACCATCTCCTTGTTTTCATCCCTAAAAATCCCTCAATCAAATCATTTATTTCAGAATACCAATGTATACATGGTGCTGTAAGATTCATCCTTAGATATTTATTACCGGAAACTCATATTCCTCTCAGCGGTTATATAATAGGGAAATTGTACTGTGCTCCCATTTCTCCGTGTTCTCCAGCTTACTCATCTTTATCGCAGGTACAGTAACTGTTTCATGGTTCTGCTCAATCAGCGTCACTACTACGGGGGAGAGTCTAGTACACTAAGCTCATCCAATGATCAAGGTCGTGGAGTCCCCCCATATAACCAAGCAAGTGGATCGAGTCAGCACCACAACAGAGGGAAAATCTCCATAATACGGTTTACCGAGGTCAGGGTGGAAGGTTCGCCGGATATCGAGATGGGACCTGTTCATGAAGGGAGAGAGAGTCATGATCTGAAGTCGTCTAGTCCGAGTACTACTCTGGTATGAGCCAAATTATGATGACGCACTTACGTCGTCAGACTTGTCCTCCATCACCATTGAGCTGTACCATAAACGTCATATTAAAAATCCTAACTTCCTTGGTTGGAAGAATCAGGTGTCGGAAGTGACGAGCGTTTGCCGTTGGACTGTGAATTCCCGTGTCTTCTGCAAGCCCAACCGAGTCGATCGGGCACTGAGGATCCTGTGGCAAAGGATTCACGGATATCGGAAGCGAAACAAAACTGAGTCTGCTCATTGGTGCATCAGTGAGCTTAGAAGAAATCAATCAATGTAACCCGTATTACTTGTGTCTAGAGCTACAGTATTTGCACTATTCTATGTAGTCTTTCGGCCGAGATCCTCCGGATTTGCGCTCGTGACCCTTGACGACTCCCCTGGTTATCCCTAACGCTCGTAGCACAATGCGGCCTGCCGCAAAGCAAGAGGTATGTCATGATCTATAACGTTTTCAGCTCTTGGGGAAACAGTTTTCTGGGGAGTTGGAAGCGACACGTAACATAATCAACAATTAACAGACAAAGAGTATGAAGATACCGAATACTTACGGAGACAAGTAGGGACGCAATATTGAGAGCAAGCTTGTGAGGGATGTGCCGAGTCTCGACAATTGGGGTTACTCACTACAACTGCGATCAGCATGACTTCTTTCCTACAACGAACAGAAAACTCACTACCACAGCGATCAAGACAATTAGAGAAACAGACGCCTTGAACCTGGCGAGTGTTAAGCATAGTCACCGGCATTGGGCTCACGAGAGAAGCGAAAAGCAGGACGAAAGTGGACGAAACAACGATGGGTATAAGCATGGTACAGCTGGGGGCCAGGTATGGCACGAACACAGAATATATACCACCTTCCGTCCTGGGTCACCCATATTTATTCTTGAAGCCCTGCTTCTGGTTACGCCACCCAACATGAGTGCTGGTTAAAGTTCCTCATTTAAGAAGAGTCGCGGATGGCGCTTGGCAAACTAGAACTACGCCACTATTGTTTGAAGAGCGAAAGCCAAGTATCAAAATCAGGGTTTCGTGGTCACACTTGAAGCCCACAACTTCGGGTCTACCTGAGCACATCAAGAAGTCTACGAGGGCATTTACTGTCAGGTACGTGTGCTGGGAACAGCCACTTTGTGAGCCCAGGATGAGCATCTAGAGCGCATTGCACAGTAATTATAGTAGGTTTCTGTGGCACCAGACAAAACGCCACACCCAACACGAGGGAAGGTAAAGTAACCGCTGGTAGTGCTCTCGATGACTGTTGTCTGGGAGGTCCTCGGCAATTTTGCCCTATTCACCCAATGCCGTCGATTGCACGCAGCCATCGCGATGTCGGCGAGAGTGGAGAACGGTGCAGCGGTCTCGTTCAATACCAGTTGGTCAAGGCCAGTTTGGTGGTAAGGGGAAGCGTGATGGGCTCTCTTCCCCGCTGTTCGGGCGGATGTTACACGTAAAATTTTATCTGTGGCAAAATATGAGTGAGGAAGCATGAAACAAAAGCGGTACGAACATTGGTAGTGGGACTCGCCGCTTCGGGCCGATCTGGTGTGACAATCATGTCATGTGGTTGTGACTATTCCTCCAAGAAATTAGACGCGCCTCCAGTGCCTTTGAGAATGTGCATGCTCTGNGCAGTGTCCTCTTCAGACNATACNGATTCAGCGCCTTATTGACTTCAATCATTTCNCNATTCGGNCATTCCTCAGATATATCCTCGNTATAATCTCATCCGGCAAAACNTTTGGTATTTCCGGGCTGATTACTTCCGGGTTNACATTCAACGACTACTAGAGCCTTGCCGTCGTTTCTGGTCATACTTCCTAGTCGCTCNTGACTGATTCCATGAAACTTGTGCACTACCTACGCTCTCACAATTTGATGCCATGATTGAGGAGGAGGTCCTGAAGCTANATTTAACACTCTTAGGTGCCAGACTGCCACGGAAGCTGGGTGACGCAANGCAACNCCTCTATTAGGAGCATGCCTTTCTACTCGAAGCATGTGGATATCATGGGAAAGAGGACACGCTCTTTTTGCAGCCATTCTTATGATAANCAGATCAGGCGNTCTAATCCTTGAGTGACAAGTTGACTCAATTGGGCTATTCCTTGAGNCCTTCTCTCNTCTCTGCGGGCCCTTCCTAGATGCTGTTTCTGTCATGTTGCTGAAGAGNTCTTACCGTGTATTCACTTCCACGTTGGCNGANCATNGAANACGAGGCGAGTGAAACACCATCGCTTCNCTCTTTGTACCTAAACGTTGGACGCTTGTTGTGGTCCGCATTTTCTCCTGAGGCATCCTGCNCAGTAGNCGCTCCGCACCGGCCATGGGATACNGCAGTACATACTTTCCGTGTGCTATNATGGCGTNNTTACTAATGGAACCAAAGCCTAATTGACTAGTACACTGAACAAACCATCGCAAGAAGTCGAAATAACTGTATCAGTGTCAAACGATTTTTTTGACGACGGGCATCTGCATTTNCGCGGCGTCTTCGCCGATAGAGCTCACCCGTGCCATTCNCGCGAGACTTNACCTCANAAGAACTNATGAAGGAGATCAGNCNCCATTCGGCCTCGCATATCTTGACAGCCCGNCTCTCATGTTCNTCCTGATTGGTCTGAAATGCTAACTGNGATGGCNTCATCTNTGTAGATGTGATGGTCCATCCGNCAAAACTTCGTAGCGCTGGGAACCAAAAAGCCCAAGCTTCTGGCCTGAGAGGNCCTCGTGCATGCGATATGGCATGGTATTTAGATCGTAAGTCAGCAAACGATTGGGGAGCTGAACTCGAGATTTCTCAAGCCAAATCAAGGTTATTAGCTCCGCTATATCTCTCGCAANACTCCACCCGCATCAGCAGCTGATCTTCACCTGACCNCTGCCCTGCACTGGGGTGAACGTGAGGGGTCATNNTTTATTNNTAGGCTTTAATCCCAACATCTACGTNAATCGAGAACCACTTACNTATCATTTCCCTCCTGGCTTGCCCAGACCAGTGCAACAGGACTACAATNTCAGCGTCTAACTCGCTGGAACTCCCACCGAGGTGAGTGACACCTCATTATACCACAACAGCTTTTGGGCTGAGAATTTCGAGCAAAATCGCTCCTCGTAACAAGGTCAGAAGACGGAATAATCTCGGCAGAATTATNTCCTCGTTTGACATTGTGTTGTTCACACACTTATCATTCCCAAAGCTTGGTGTACAGATGGAGAAGAAGNACCTAATATGTCGANNTGTTTTACACGGGAAAACTTCGGATAAACAGCCCCCAGACTTGAATCTGCTTTTACCTACTGAGCGGATGACTTAATGACCNTTTGTCACNCTCAAATCACCTATAAAAACGGCTCAGAGCAANGTAAGNGATCTTCAGTATCCACTGGACCACAATGCCTCCCAGTAACACTACCGACTTTCTTGTTAGGTCTTACCCAGCTTATTTCTTGGACGTGAAACGCGAGATTGCGTCCAGCTACCCTAATTTCGAAGCCCGTATTACTCAAGCCTGGAAAGAGATCATTGCTGAGCTCGACGTCGTCACGAATCAGATCCACGACAGCGGTTCTAATGTAGGCGTTTTCATCTGACTTCTACGAATTTGACTCTAAGATCATTTGCGTTTACAGTATATCCCGCAAATTGACTTCGGCGACATTGATTCCCTCAGTATAGAGGAAGTTGCCAAGATCAAGAAACGTGGTTGTGTCGTTATCAGAAACGTCGTTGATGACGAGAAAGTCATCGGCTGGAGGGAGTCACTAAGGGAATTCGCCCGTCGTAATCCCGGGATTGAAGGTAATATTGAGTTTGCTGCTAGAACTCTCGACTATAAGTAACGCATTATATCCAACGTCTAGGCTTCCCCGCTGATGACAAACAATTCTTTGAGCTTTAGTAAGTCGCGACGGAACGCTTTCCTCTCAATACTAACCGTGGTTGCCGTCTTCTAGCTGGACGAAGCCTCAAGTAGAGGCGAGGGCAGATCCAAATTTTCTTAAGGCGTGCATTTGGCTCAATAATCTGTACCACGACAAATCAGGAGCGGTATCAGACAAGGTTGACCTCGACATACCTTTGATCTATGCCGACAGATACCGCATCAGGAAGCCTGGTTCGCAATGGGGTTTCCTTCCGCCTCACGTTGATGGTAGTTTCCTTCGAGCCTAAAGTGATTGATGGATCCACTAATAGATTTTCTATCCAGGCGGAACTATCGAGCGCTGGCAGGACCCCACTTTCAGGAAATGTTTTGATGACATACTGTCCGGTAATTGGCGCCAACATGATCCGTACGATCTTGCAGGAAGACTCGATGCCCGCGCCTCGCTGTACGACCGACCTGGTCAGGTGGGTAGCACTGTGATGCTCAAGATGCTTTAGCTAACAGGGGCTCTGATAGGCTTCGGTTTTCAGGACCTTCCAAGGATGGCTCTCTATGAGGTGCGCGTTAATGTAGGCCAATACCTCCTTCCTTACAGATCATAATTCAGTGAGACCGGACCCACCGAAGGAACCATCCAGCTGGTCCCAGAAGTCCTCCTCTCGAACGCATACCTTATTCTTCGACCGTTCTTCAAACCGACCGTCGCGGAGGACTCTCCAGAAGTCCTGAAAGCCGAGAACTGGACGATCGGTAAGTTACGTAGCACCCCAATTTCAGCACAGTACCTATTTCCTATTCGGTAGACCTCGAAAGTCCCGAATTTCCAGGAATTATACCCATGGATGGAGGTTTCGCTGGGCCGTACCCTAATCCTCTCCTCCACCCGCATTTAGCCTTAGCAAAGACTTTGCTACCGGCACCAAATGTTCAGCCAGGAGATGCAGTTTTCTGGCATTGTGACCTTATTCATGCCGTCGAAAGTACTCACGAAGGTAAAGAAGACTCCGCTGGTAAGATACATCATTTTGAATTTGAATAAGTCGAACTCACGGTATCCCAGTCATGTATATCCCTGCCGTTCCGTACACGACCCAGAATTCTGAGTACGTCAAGAAGCAGCTAGACGCGTTCTTGAATGGGGAACGCCCGTCCGATTTCCCAAAAGGCAAAGGCGAAGCCGGATTCATCGGTGTTGCCACCGCTGACGACATCAATAACGATCTCGGGCGAAGGGCGATGGGACTGCCGATTTCAGTTGCCTAAGTTAACTTGCCAACTAAACGAATGCCAATAAAGTGTGGATTTGACTGTACCTTTCTGTGTATGATTACCGAGAGAATTCAATGGTGTTTATGCATGAGGGTGTACTCGACAATAGATCAAAACACAAGCAAACAGATTTGATTACAGCCAACACCCATCAAGCAAGTAAAAGTAACTGCACGAGCGACGACAACCGGAAGTATGGCTCTGAACACAGCGGAAGAGATCGAGAAGCTTAAAGGCGCGGGAATCNGACAACNTTCATATAGCAGTCAACCTAATTATCCTCCTATTTCATAGAGGCGATCAAGAAATATGGAGCCAAAAACTCGGACGGCAACTACGTCGTTCCTTACGGCGTCTTGTCCGATAACACAACCCAAATATGTAAGTAATTATTAGAAAGATAATCATATCCTCACTCAGCCTCTGAATTTAGTCGAAGCACTGAACGGCACCCTGAGATCTGCCAAAAAGCAGAAAAAGGTCTGCTAGCCTTCGCCGGTTGGGATCACAGCAGAATTCAGCTTACACTTCTCGTAGGTCGCCTTTGACAAGGAGCTGTTAATGTTACCCGGCGACAAAGATGTTCCCGTGGTTCTTCTGGAAGAGTAGTATTACAGCGTCAGATAATCTAGCATATCTTAATCGTCGATCATCGTATTCGCTGTAGCCTGCCGGGGCCCTGTCTAATACCCAGAGATCTCACAGATTGGACATTCTGCTCCAACGAATTGATGAAGTGAATTAATTATATTCGATTTGAATTAAAACACCGACTTGAAGACAGTGAATGCAATTTTGAACAAATCAAAAAGGAAAAAACAAGAGTAGATTATGTACACCAAAATATCCTTCAAGCAAACGAAGAAAAACACGCTGTCCCAATATTCCCCACCCGGGAATCAACTCTCCAAAAGCGCCCCAAACATATCGCACCTTCAGAGCTAATCAATATCGCCCACGTCTTCCTCCTCCACTTGGTCCTTGATACGGCCCATAATCTGGGGGCGGTCGACCACCTAAGTAAACTAATTAGGAAACGGATAGAGAAAGATCAAAGCGCTGAACTCGTACCTCCTCTAGTTGGAGGTGGTGGAGACCTCATCCGAGGCGTACTACTCGGAATAAGAGCATTTTTAAACACATTCATCAAATCCTCCGTCCTAAACACAGGACCTACTCACAAACATAAACCGTCAGCGAAAAAAGCACTCAAGAATAACGCATATAACCACATACCGTCGAACGAGCTAGGAACTGGCAATTCCCCAACAAACCATGATAAAATCGAAGGTAAAGCAACACCTTTTCCTCTATCNCCATCGTCACCGCCTCCACCTCCACCACCACCTCTGCCACCTCTCCGTTCTCTCCCACCGCCACCACCGCCACCTCCGCCNNCTCCTCTCCCCCCTCCACTACCACTATCCCGATCCCATCCAGAAGGCGGCGGCGGCGAAAACCTCTTCCTCGAAGGTCCATCCCATCCTCTATCTCTATCCCTACCACCATCCCTACCACCATCCCTATCCCTATCTCTATCCCTCTCCCTAATATCACGGTGCTCCCTATCCCTAGGCGATCTCGACCTAACACGACTAATAACCCTACTCTCCTCTCTCCTCACACGATCAACAGACGAAGTTCTTTTCGAGCTCTGACTCGCCGGCGGCGGATGTAGATTGGAAAACAACGAATTTTGAGTTTCCGAACGCGCTAATTGACTTGATGTTGTTGATGATGATGAGGATTCTTTACGAGCTATTGCAAAGCCTAGATCGCGTTGTGCGATGGCGTCTATGGTAAGGTATATATGACGTTGTGCGAATCGTTTGATTGGAGGATCTATGAGATCGATCGCGTGAGCGAAAGGAAGGACCCATTAGATCGAGAGGTTAATTGATTGACGTACCATTCGGATAAACCTCGGCAATCCTTTTTTCGAGTTTATGCGCTGCTTCGAGATCGCCGTATTGGTATTCGTATCTCGCCCAGCGCTCCCATAGAGGTCTTGCACGATCAGGCGCAAACGTTGGTATCACTCTCTCAAATAGCGCTCGCGCATCTGTCACAAAACCATGAGCACACGTGCAACCAAGAAGATGGATGGACGTACTATTCTCATCATTGACCGAAATCAAGAACGCTAAGTATCTCAGCACAAAGTCAACCTCACCACTAAACGTTTCAAGACCTTTCTCAAAGATCCTACTCGCAACATTCCGGTCATTCGAACAATGATATTCCATTAAAGCTATAAATAACACAAAGCAACGCATGGTTAGTCAAATCACACGAGGGTGCAAGGTTCCAGATATGGAGAGGGAACACACCAGCAGCCTCATAGACCTCCCAGGGGGTCCATCGATCTTTGCGCGCCTTGCCAAATATTTGTCTCGATGACTTCACGCCCTCAGCTCGACGCCCAAAACGCATATACATCACATACGCAAGGCCATATTCAGATCTTCGTTCAACCAATTCTTTCGCTTTAGAATCTTCGTCTTGACTGGCATTCGAACCTTGACTCTGTTGCGAGCTGTTCGGACTCGTCACAGGTGGTAGGATAGGGGCGTCAGACATAGTCGTATCGGCACCGCTACTACCACTACCATTTGCTGCACTCGTAGTTCCGTTCGTGTTCGCAGTCACACCAGGAGGGACATTCTTTTCCAGCGTTTCAAGCTCAGTCCGCAGTGCGCTCAGGAATCGATCATAAGCTGCATGAACTTCTGTTAAATCTTTTCGGACCTCTTGCGCTTCAGCGTAGGCAAAGTTGAGGAGATAACTAGTTGGATTCGCTTCGATGCCGGCTTTGAGAATTGCGAGAGCGTCATCAGGCTTTCCGATGTTCATTGTCCAGATGTACGCCATGTACCTGATTGCGCGCGGGAAATGGATTCCGGGAGTTAAGATTTACGTTTGGGATGAGTGAATGTGAGGGAGGGAATCATACCAAATTTCAGAATAATATCGCATTCGAATCACAGCCTTGCGATAGACACCTTGGAGCCGGGAGATCAGACTCGACTTGTCCTTGTCTTCGATCTCAAGGGGATTGCTCTCTTCCCATTTGAGGTATGCTTTCCACTTTCCGACGAGAGTACGTTCCGCTTGATCAAACTTGGGCAAAGCAGGGAGCCAAATCTCTTGACGTCCGTTGACCATCTTCGGGGGTGCAGACGGGAACGATAGCCCACTCAGGTGGTTTGTAAGCTGACGAAGGACCGTGCGGGCTTGCATATGGGCAGGTGAGAGATCGGCCATGAATTTTTTTGCGGTAATCTTGTTTAGATTCGTCTCAAAAGTCTCTAGTTCCTGCCACAGCCGTTCTACATTGTCCAGAGGTATCTGCACCGCACGGTGATACACTTTTCGTAGCGCGTCCATTTTTTGCTGTTCTTCCCATGTTGTCGTCGCCTGGCGGAGAGAAATGAGACGAAGCAGCGAAGAGAGGATCGAGAGAAGCGTACCTCGGCAGACTTGAGAAACTGGATGAAATCGGACCAGATCTCGCCACTCTCCTTGTCTTGACCGACGTGGTTCAGAGCAAACTCATACGACTTGCGAACAGTGTCTCGTGACTGTGGTCCGGGAGCTGCATTCAGGCGTCTAGTGACCAGTCAGTACCATTGTCGTGACTCAAACAGCCGAGTAGACGCACCGAACGTAGGTGAGATAAAACTTCCACAGATCAACCGAGGGCGACGAGCGCAGGAATTTTTTGAACAGTTCCTCCGCCTCCGAGAAGGTCGACTGGTCTGCCGTGAAGAAGCTGATGTACGCAATCTGCGCCGAGGCCTGTAGAGCACACTCAGCACCGAATCACGCGTCTTGAGAATATACTGACAGTGTTGGGGTATTGCCTGAGCAGTGCATCAAAGGCTGTGCGAATCTTCTCCGTCTCGCCACTCTGTTCCGCCGTTTCCACCAGTCTCCGCCATCCGTCCGGGTTGTGAGGGTGCTCCTTAAGCTCGGCGAAAAGAGAGTCGAAGCTCGACGTCGTCTGCATCGGATTGTCGGGCTTCACGGGGCTTCCAGGCTCCTGCGACTGTTGGGTGCTGCCGCCATTGTCGACGGACATGTCGTCCTGGGTGTTCGGTTCTGCGGACATGGGGGTGGTAGCAAGTCAAGTGCCGGCGTCACCATCGGGTCCTACGTTTGTCCCTATAACGCACGTACCCACCATCACACTTTTCCCACGGTTCGCCGTACCACAAAACACAACTTGACTTCCGGTGTGTCTGCGTAGTCTTTTGTCTCTCAAAAACAGGTCTGGAGAGTGTATTCGTGCACAATCTTATCTCTCATGGCCCCACGGTGCGGCTCCGTCCCCTTTTCTGCGCTTTTGGTAGTCTGACTCGACGGTGTCACCACCTCGGGAAATGCCAGGTTGATGTCAGGGTCGATATAGTTCTGAAGACTTACGTATCGCCCCACCTATTTGGACGCCGATGCAGAGGCGCTTTTAGCTAACGGTCACTTGCCGTCCTCGTTTGAGAGGTCCTATCTTTCTCTGGTATCGTTGCCTAAAACATCTACGAAATTTCACTTGTTCAATTGAAATAAATGGATGCATAACTGGTCCCCCATGTCACTGTCATTCACAGTACCAGTGTTCTCCACTCGCGAACTCGTCTGTCAGCCCTCTGACATTCCCCCTTCCACCCCAGCGGTAAGCTTACCGAGTTTCCAATTTGGAAAGAAAGTATCGTTCGGGAACAAAGAAATAATCTCCCGTCAATCCTCTATTAAATCATCAACGTCGTCTTGATCGATGTCCACATGATTTGTGTCCAAGACCGGAGCAGCAACGGCTTCATGAAGGATCGTGGAAGCAATGGAGAATGCAATACAAGGTTCATGAGCTCGTTGAGCATTATGTCTTCCTTCAAATATCAGCTGTTAGACTGCTAGCAATAACATCTGCTGTGTAGTATCCCGAGGGTGCAAGAGGTGCAAAGACTTACTGCGAGACATCCCCGACAGAAAGGGTGGACGTTCTACTAGTAGACTCCCTCAAATTGTGGAGCTCGCTCGGTTGCTAGTATTGGCACGTTGCACACTAGAATGATAGCGTGGACCGAATACCACCGCGACTTTCAATACCAATACTTTTACCGGAGCTTAGGAGAATAGTTATGGCATGGCTTCAGTCTCCAATAGTGATCCGGCACAATGCCAAGCACTGCATAAGCTACATCCAGATCTTTGTCATTCCTCGAGTATCACCTTTCATAAGAGTCTCAAGTGATGAAAGCGACTGATCCATGTCTTTCAGGGGGTTGCCGAAACGGTCCTACTATCCTAGACGCTCTCGCAGATCACGTTCTTGACACCCAGCGGTAAATGACAAAGTTCCTCAATCTCAAGGCTTGATTCAACTCGTCGACAGGAAGCAATCGTAAAAAGCCAATTAATTCAGGATAGAAGGCCAAATCCCTGAGTCGTGTCCGATACTGAGACACGAATGATCCCTTTTGCGATGAATGTGGCGATAGCAAAATGTGGACACGAGCTCGCTGAGCATATTTCTTCCTTATAGTACTACGTTCTAGCAGTCCGTTAATCAATGGTAATTCGCAACGAAGGGTCAATTTTCTGGGTATGTGCTTTGGGACTTGCCAGACTTATCCTTTTATAGAGCTCGCAGGATAATCGCTTGAATTTTCTACACGTGACCTACTGGAACTCTCACCATTGGCTGAAACTGATCATGTGCGGTGGTTAACGTGGACGGACTACTGAGCAGTGCCCTGAAAGGGAATACATGTCTTATCCTTCAGTTGAGAATGCTAACGACACTACCTCGTGACGCCACTTGGCGCTCAGTGTTCGTCTTGGCCCTTGATGGCACTGGAGCTCTTACCAGGACTGTGAGGGTATCTATTGCAGTCTTAACCAATAGCCCGCGGTTATTTACTAACAACATGTTCCTCTGTTCTAGACTGTCAAACGCATTTATGCAGTTTCTTATATTCTCAATGATGCTGCAGTGATACTGCACAGAAGCCACCTCAATTTATTATTGCATTGATGTTAACGCCCACTATTCGGCAGACTTGATTTGATCTCTCCCGTGGTGAACATCAATCGAGTTGCTCCCGCGCTCGAGTTTTGACAAGTTCTTTCGATCACTGTTGTGGATGTCGTTCTACCCGTCACAAGGGAAAATGCCTGTTGCCCTCTCACAGTATCCGTGATCTGTCCTCTTTCGAGACACAGTGATTATGAATGAGCCGGTACAATACTACTCGGAGCAAAGAAAGGCATTTAGCAAGGCGAGGCTAGAAAGATCGCAGTTCGTTGCCTTGGTAAGGAGGCTGGATCATGGTAACCTCCTTCATTGATCTTTTCATTCCTCTTGGTTCCCGACGTCTTTTTTTGTTTCTCGGGATGTCGAATTTTATCTAATCTTCTCTGTATCATTGCGGGTATAACAGTATAGTCAAAGTCCAAAGATTCTTGACTCGTCCCAAAGACTTTGTTACTTTTCCTCCGAGTAATAGTGCATCTCAGAGGCTCTCGTTCCAAAGGCTAATAGTGAAACGCTCAGTGAGGCCGATAGACACCGCAGAGAAGCTATTACCTTGATAGCAAACTCGTCGCTCATCAATCATGATCCTGATCTACCATGCTACGGATACATTGATCATCTCCGTAAATGATTTCTTGGTCTTTGGGGCCCGCAGTAGGCGCCAAGAGTAACCAACGATGATGAATCAGGACTGATCATTTATATATGCAGACCACTCAAGCAGATTGCCATCAATGAAAAGATGATGCAAGGCTCAAGCACATACATCCCACCCAGCCCCCTTATGTGGCTGCTGCAAAAAATCACCCTCCGGGTTATATTCTCATCTGCAATACTCTCATTTCTGTTGTCACTTATTGCGATGTTAACTTCACCAATTCCAACAGTGGACCCGTATGTCTTCATAATTGTCTATATTCTTCCCCCTGTCGGAGCTATTCTTCATCATCTCTTTCGGTGAGCAACTAGCACCAGTGCATGATTCAGAGAGTGATCAGATTCATATAGGTTGTGGTCTAAGAGATACTGGTTAGTTGTCTTCGAAATCCTACTCTCAACAATGGAAGTAGCCGGAGGCAAGTGCTTCATCAAGCTGGATTCCCTTTCTTAGGATATATAACACTTCCAACTTATTTTTTCTTATTTAGTCCTGACCAGCGCCGTGATGCAGATAATCGGTAAATCTGGATCATACGGTCTACTACCAGTGTCAGACACTTTGGGTATTCTGTCCTTAATCTGCTGCTTCACCTTGGGAGGGGGTGTCAGTGCTGCATTCCTGTGTCTTCTGATCCAGATTACCCACCATAAATGGAGGACTCTTTGGAAAGGATATAGGTTCTACCAGGGCATCTCTCGCGAGAAAATTCACAGAATTATACTCGGTGACTTCACTCTGAGAAGAAGATTCAGGTGCGTGCAAAAACCTGCAAGAAGCACTGGTCTTAAGCCACGCACATAGCACAGATACTAAATTCTGGATATTCATTCGCGGCGGCGTAGCAATGATATGCCTACTTTCATTATCTCTTTTGGGCTTTTATTCGCTCATTGCACAGCCATCCCGACTTGGTCTAATGAACGGTGATCCCGGAGTCCTTCCACGTCCTATTACAGTGCTAAAGGTCCCCGCGACCTCGGAGGAGCTTTTGATGAATCTGACCAAGGTTCAAATTGCCTTGGTGAGCTCTCCATTTGTTATGAGCACATAAATGCACTGTGTTCATTCTGCCCAAAGAACCTAGGGGATGCGGCAAGCCCAGACGCTTTTGATCCAATTTCACTGTCAGAGATGGACAGTTATGTCAAAACAACAGTTACACAGCCTTATGATCTCGAACTCATCAGCGGTATCAGCTGCCAGGCACCCAAGCGGGAGCTGTTGAATTCCCCGAGAACATGGTGGCTGACTGTGAATTGTTCTGGCATTAATGACTTGATGCTTGAGACCGGTGCTGTTGGGCTGGGCGTGGATATTGTAGTGACTGTGAACTTCATCGGAAACTTCACTAAACATAATCCCCCATTACCGGTGCTTCCCTCGCCTGTAGCAGCTTATATCTCAATTACAGATTCCTGGGATGACGTGATTGCCTACACAACGCCGGTAATCATCTTCCGCAACAAGCACCTGTGGGCCACATCCTCGTATTGGGTGAAGGAAAAGTTTGTCAGTAATGCTTTAGCTGCCATGGGCATATCACGGGTGAAGCTAATTTATCACGTCATGACTACGACTGCCAAAATGCTCACCCAAGCTATACCTCCAGCGCCGTCGGTTCTTGTTGACGGAGCTGACCAGGTTTGTCAGCAACGACAACCTCTCCTCAGTTGGTTCGCCAAATTTTAAGGACACAGCAACTTTTAGGATTACTCTTCCCAGCTACCTGAATACCTCATATCTGGTCCCTGACATCCAAATAGAGCGCGATTACTACCAAGATACAATGTTGACCGGCTTTGCTCTCCTTGGAGGCATATGGACATTTGTCAACGGTCTGTTTGCTGCAATCTTTGGAAGCACATTACTTCTTGTTCTATTTGGTAAGTCAACCTCAATTATGCCTTCAAGCCTTCAGAGACGGTTTACAAAGAACGGAAATAATCCCAATACTATAGGGATTAAGCCGCTCTCAATTTACGGGCTAGTGCACTTTTTCCAACGCCAAAGGGGTAAACTGGTCACACGAAGCGATGTATCATCGCAAGAGGAGCAATTCCGAGTCGTAGGCCTATTGCGGGACCATCTCTTGGATGTTGACCCAATCAGTGTTGAAGGAAATCATGGGCCCAACAGTGACTCGGACACAGCCTGTCCCCCACCCCATACAAAATCATTTCCTTCCTTTCACAATTCTTCAGATCCGGAAGATCTGGAGGCTGGGTATTTGATAGAGAAGAAGTCTTCAGAGAATCTCAGAGTACAACAGGACTAGTATAGACTGTCATTGGTGCGATGTACTATTAGACATATACATTGCTTTGAGTGTATCAACATTCTTTTGGTGCATGTCACTCCTTCCTCTACTCGATTGATTACTCCAGATAAAAAATCAGTGGCAAAATCTCTGCAGCAAGCGTAACAGTCATCCGCAACAATTCAAAAGGGCGAACCGGTCGCCCTAAGAGTCGCAAACTGGCACGATTCCACCACAGAACTGCGCGACTGTACAAATGGTGGCGGTTTGCCTGGCCACCAAATTATTGGTAGATCCTACGGGGCTACCCGTAGCGGCGGCGGCGGCAATGGTGAGCCAAATGAGTGCCTTGGGGAACTTGTTGAAGGACAAAGTAATTGTGGACCTGGCTAGATGATTTAGAGTCAGATGGCTGGGAATAAAGAGCAAGCAGGGGAATGCTGACTGGTCGACCTCGGTAAATGGAGTTTAGGGCCTGGGGCTCCTTCGACGTCCCTCTTATATCTGTTTCGTCGCTTATCTTCTTTCTGGAGGTTGACGGAATTTCGCGGTAGCGAGTAATCTGAGTCACTTTTTCCTGGAGTAGTTCGTCTAGCATTATTTTCATTCGCACTAAGATTTGATAGAATCCTCCATCCAGGGAGCAGGAGTCGGGCCCTGGATGTGGCAAGACCTGAATTGAGGCTATTGAATTGCCCACGTTTTATGATCATATTGGAGAACTCATTGTCTAAGCAACTTGGGTAGTGTTTCCGAGGGCGATTTCATATTTTCCTCATGTGTCCCATACTCAGTACGTATCCATCACGCACATCACACCGTAGATACGACCACCTCTCCTGTGATTGCTGAATTCCCCTGTCCTGGAGCTGTAACTGTCGTTGTTCAAAGTGAGCTAGCCATATCACAAGGAACTCGGGAATATTCCGAGCAGTCTTCTTAAGCACTAGAAGCATAGTATACAGCTCCCTTGTGTCACCTTCAAGCGGCTACCAATAATTCCAGAGCGTGTTGATACCTCTCAATGGATGTCTTGTCGAGCCTTTGATACGTCATTTGATTCGCCATCTCGTAGCTGTCAAGGGTCAAATGACTATACAGACTGACTACACGAAAGCTGGGCCAATTGGCGCTGAGTATCACCCAGGTAGCGGCCCGAATGACAGCAGAATTGTAGTTGTCATAATATAGCGCATCTAAACAAGTTATCTCATTAGCCCAAACTGCAACCATTGAATATCAGTGAATCGCAGCCTAGAGCCAAACGGAAGCAGAAAATTGAAACTCGTTTTCTGTAGACAACCCCACATTCGGCGGCCCTCTCGACCACAATAAGAGACAGCCGAAGGCTCAGAGGATATGTGGAGAGCCTCTGCTATCGTTGGTCAACAATGAAGCACTCCGTGAGTGGCATAGTGTCTTAGGATACCTTCTCACCACCGAGCATCTCGACTAAGAGGGACATGACTCATTGGAGTAAATGTTCTGGGGTAAACGCCTCGGTTGGGGTAGATACGATCCCCGCAGAACCGACCGATACGGGTTAACCGTCAGGATTAGGGAAATAAGGCGAGAGTACTGAAGAGGGAAAAGAAGAGCACTCTTTCTGAAATTGATGGATGTTTCCGTAACCTGAGGGTATTTTCCCAAGATATTGAGCTCATGCGACCGTCCTCGCAAGCAGAGACTGAGATTCAGGCATTGGGGACGTCGCTCCTGGGGCACCCGGGCAACAATCCGAGGCTGACAATTAGGAGGATCGGACCAGAAGGGATGGAGAAACGCAGATCAAAATACAATGGAGAGGGATGCTATCAATAGAGCTGGGGAAAATGACCTCAAAAGAGGGAGGGANNTNTAGAANNATNGAACAAGAGCCTAGACCTTTGAGATAACAGAGGCCACTTCTGGTCTCCAGATGACACTTTGCTGATCGACTAAGAAGCCCTTACCATCTACTTCGACCCCTTCCTCTTTCAAAAGCCCAATTTTGCGCGGGATCTGACGTTGTTCCGTGATTTCGGGTTTCATTGAGCCTTCTTTATTCGACGCAATACGTCCAGCCCATTCGCCGCAAAATCCGCCTATGAAAAGGTTGGACGCTACGACGCGATGACATGGAACATGTGGGGCAAAGGGGTTTGTTCTGAGCGCGCCTCCCGCTGAGAAGATTGATTAATTGGCGATCGTATGCAACATTCAGCACGCTGAGTTATTCTTACCCGACCTGGCCGATCCTCCGATGGACTCAGAAATAATCTTGTATGTCGTGACTTTTCCCCTGGGAATCTTGAGAATGAAATCGTAGACTTCCCATTGATACTGTGTCACTTTCTGTCATGATGCGTTTTAACCCCGACGCCAAGCAAGAACGGAAGAGAGTCGGGGAAATTACCTTGCCTTCTTTCGTTCTGTATTTTGATCTCTCGGCTTCATCACGAGGATAAACAGCTGGAAGGCTGCTCGGGATGTCGGTGGCTTCGACATCAGCGCTATTCTGGAACGTTGACTGTCCTCGCTTATTCTCGAGGATGGCACGCGCGCTAGAGCTTCCGTTTTGAGGTATGTCGAGCGCGCTGTTAGAAACACTGCGCAATGGTACTTTCGGACAATTTGGCGCGTAAGCGAAATCCTCTTTTCTCAGAACCTTCAAAGACCGCGCCTTCGGCATTATTATGAGGTTTAAGCGCAGAGAATGACACAAATGGAGTTTGGTGCGCTTGTAGCCTGTGATGGTATGAACAGCGTCGGTGCTATATGCTTCAGCAACAGCAAGGTCGTTCCGTCGGGCTGGCGACTGTGGTGGGCGGAGTCAAGGTGGGATGCTTCAATGACTCCCTTTGGAACCCTGGGATCAATCACTTAGCGCTCGGTGCCGAGCCTCAAATGACCGGACCGGTGATCAGCGCCTCAGCGTCAATCGGTCACTATATAATGCGTGCCAACATTTAGCACAAAACAAGTCCATACCACAGAAGAACATGCCTACTACCCAAGCTTTGCCTACCCCTGATCTTTACTTTGCTACTCTGCAGGACTTGGATGCGTACCGGGCTCGAAAGCAGTCCGAACGTGTTAGTCCCAATCTAACCACTCCATGGACCCCCAAGAAAAGACATTGCTCCAGGGATCTCGGGGNAAAGCTCCTCGTGAGTCGCGTCGGATTATTCTGGTACCACATGAGACTTAATAACATGATATTAATTAGGTCTGCCACGATTACAAGGTAGAAACTGGTGCCACTACTGATTCTAGTCAACTCTTGCTCAACTCTTCGCCTGGTTTAGGGCGGATATGTGGAGAATCCGCAAGGGCTTTCTTACACCTTCAACTACTGGTCCTTGGCGGAATCTTTTGTCTAGTGCGTATCATCTCCTGGTTCAGAGTCAAAGAGTGATTTCCCAACTCCATCGTAGCTTTTCGCACCATCGTGTGACCATCCCGCCCCCTGGTTGGGTCAATGCTGCTCATCGTCAAGGTGTCAAGATGCTCGGTGTCTTGTAAGCTCACAAAACTCACATCTTAGTGCAACTCTGACGCGAGATACTCTAGGATCTTTGAAGGCGGCTCTGAGAGCGAATGCCTTCAGCTTATCACTGGACCGCTCCCTAAATCATCCACCGGTTCAGCTCTTCAGTCATTTGCGCCCTCTCGCCTTTATATTTCTCCTCACTACGCCATCGCTCTTGCAGAACTGGCAGCTGAACGAGGATTTGATGGCTACTTAATGAACTTCGAGGTCTTCCTTCAATCCGGTCTCGAGCAGGCGCGTGCCTTAGCTGCCTGGCTTGGTCTCCTTGAGTCTGAGCTCATCAAGCGTGTTGGTCCTCATGCTGAAGTCAGCTGGTACGATAGTGTCACATTCGGTGGAAGTCTCTCGTGGCAGAACCGTCTCAATGCGTACAATTTGCCTTTCTTCATTCCTTCTACCAGCTTCTTCTCGAACTATTCGGTTAGTTATTTCATGCTGCTCTAATAGCTTTGAATGGCCCGAACTGAACGTGCTCCTCTGCCAGTGGCCTCCCAGCTATTGCAACGAAACTGCCGCCTATTTCACATCCATTGATCACAATATCTTGGGTATTGCCGGAGGGGAGAAGCCCAAGACCCTCGCNGAGGTATATATGGGTGTTGACGTCTGGGGTCGAGGATCCTACGGAGGAGGTGGCTTCGGGTGCTACCAGGCTATCAACCATATCGATCCCAAAACACTCGGCATGAGCGTCGCCCTTTTCGCTCAAGGCTGGACTTGGGAGACCAACGAGAACGCCGCCGACTTCACTTGGAACAAGTGGTACTCCATTGAGCGTGACTTGTGGGTTGGAAACCCTGATCCGAAAGCAGTCATACCTGTTCCCAACCCCAACGACGGCGAAGGGCCTTATAAGCCTCTCTTCGCTTTCTTCCAGCACTTGCCGCCTCCCGATCCCATCGATGTTCCTTTCCACACAACTTTCTGCCCCGGTGTTGGCATGGCCTGGTTCGTGGAAGGTACTTCTGTATCTCAGTTCCCTAAGGGTTGGATGGACGTCGATAAGCAGACCACTATGGGTGATTTGCTCTGGCCTGCCCCCTCCTTGCAGTCGGTACCGAACTCTACTGGCCCTGTCCCGGATAATGTCGCAGTGTCCGTCAACATGTCGGACTCTTGGAACAGTGGCTCCTCTATCCAACTCGACTTCACAGATAAAGCCGTCAACTCTTCCTCAGCGTCCAGGTCCTTCTACACTCCTATTCAGACTTTGTCCCTCACTACTCAGAAGAGCTACACCGCATCCATTATCTACAAGCCTACTGCCTCCGCCAGCGGCACTCTCGCAGTCGACCTGTCGGTTAGACCTCGTGATGTAGACCTTGGCGCTCAAGTGACCCTTACGCCCGAGTCGATCAAGACCACTGCGATTTCTGGCAACTGGGCCAAGACCACTATCCAATTCATCATCTCTGGTCTTCCCTCCGGGAACGTCACAGTCGACAGCGAGATCGGTATTGTCATCACTGCTTCATCCATGGACACGACTACTCCTTTCTCACTCTCCTTGCTCCTTGGTCAATTGAACGTCTATGCCACTCCCTCGCCTACCGTCGACCCCAACTTCCCCCGTATCCTCTGGGCCGACTTCACTCCTACCACAGCTGTCGTTCCTTCTACCCCCAACGTTAAAGCCGACTCCGGGGATTCCACAGTCAACAAAGAAGACATCACTTTGAACTTGACCACCGTCACATGGACGCCCTCTACCTCTCTTTCTCTAGTCGGTCCAGTAACGATCACTTCTCCTGACGATCCCAAATCCGCATGGGCACCCCAACCTCCTCTCGAAAGTCAATGGTTCCCTGAATTCCTCTACTACAACATCTTCGTCGCCGAACCAGGCGCTGCTATTCGTTCCGTTGCCAAAGCTCGAAGCTCAGAGAAGCAACATGTCTTCAGGAACCTGGTGGACCAACCTGATTCTGGGTTGACTTGGATCGGAACTTCTGGCGCTGATGGGTCCTTTGGGAAAGGCAAGCTTGAATTTTCGTTCGATAGGAACCAGTTGCCTGTGGGGTTGAAGGAGTTGACTGCGCTTAGGGTGTTTGTGCAGGGTGTGCTTGAGACTGGTGATGTTTTGGCTTGGGACGATTGCGTCTATGTTGATGTGCAGTTCTAACGGTCAAGTATAGAGTTCGGTATGATTGATTTCTCTTGTATTATATGTGAATTATGACCTTTATGACCTTTGGAATGTATCTAGTGAAATTCTTCGGATCCAAGTGATGTATTTTTAAATGATTACTGTTGAATATAAACGTTTCTTGTAGCGCTGACTATCAATCTTGTTCATAAAACGAATGGGGAAGCTGGTAGGGAATTGGGATGTCATGACATTAAGACGAACGTATACTATCAAAGCAATTTTCAATCACCTACACGGAAAACCATGACAGCGCAACCGGACGCTATGTATAATATTTACAGCAGTGAATACGACGAGCAAAAAAAGAGGAGTTAATGTAAAAGAAAACGTCACTACTGCGATAATCATTTAAGTACATCGTGAATACTACGTTTACAGACACTCGCTACTTTCAGCGTCTATCATCGACGAAGCCGGAGAATGGTGCATATACCCACTCGCACCAACCCAAGCGAACGATCACCATAAACCTACTCATCACCGAGCATAAGGATGGAAGTTATGCTGACCTCTCTGACCCGACCTCTGCGGTCCAACACTCGCATTCCCAGGCATTCCCTGCCCTCCCTGGGCACCAGGTGCACCTCTCGGTCCTCTCGGAATATTCCCACCCATTCCACCAGCACCGCCGCCCTGCATCATGCCTCTACCCATCCCAGGCATACCACCGGCCATACCGCCCATGGCACCAGGCATACCACCGCCCATGCCCATACCCCATACCCATGCCCATACCAGGTCTCATACCCTGACCGAAACCAGGCGCACCACCCATACCCATCATCGGGTTCATTCCACCACTCATGCCACCCATCATACCCGGGTTCATTCCACCACCCGCCATCTGCATCATACGTGTATAAAGGGCAGCAAGCGCTTGAGGATCAAAAGGTGTTTGACCACCTGAACCAGCACCGCCGCTACCGCCGCCCATGTTACCGTTGAATTGGTTGCCTTGTTGACCACCATTAGCGAAGCGATTTTGGCCGCTACCATTGCCGGCTTGGAAGCTGGTGTTGCCTTGATTTTGTTGACCACCGCCCTCTTCTTGATTGTCACGTGCATACCTGGGTTGAGCGAGTTTAACGTCGATCTGTCGCCTGAATGAGCTGAACTGCGGAAGGCTGATGACGGGTGTGAGCTTACCAGTTTACCATCGATCTCAAGGTTACCGAAACCAAGGTATGGTGTAACATCGACATTCTCAAATGAGACGAAGCCGAAGCCCTTGCTTCTGCCAGTCTCACGGTCCAACATGACTGTTGAATCAATAACCTTGCCGAACTGGGAAAAGAACTCTCGCATAGATTCTGAGGTTACGCTTCCTGGAAGGCCTCCAATGAAAAGCTTAGTAGCACGCTGATGCTCTTGCCGAGGGATAGCACGTTTCGGGTCAATCTGAGGATACGTATTTAGTAGAGAGCTGCAATGAGGGAGAATAGACTCACAATTTTGCCATCGAGAATGTGTTCGCGTACCATGACGGCATTTACGCTAGCTGGGTCTTCGAAAGTCAAAAAAGCGAAGCATCGTGAGCGGCCAGCGGCATCTCTCATAATGGTGCATGCATCGACTTTGCCAAACTGAGTAAAGTAATCTCTCAGAGTCTCTGCAGAATAATGATCAACAAATATTCGACAACTAGTAGAGTAATGTATATACCATCTGTTGTATCCCAGTTGAGTCCTCCAATAAACATTTTCCTGCAGGTGCGAAAATCGAGTTGAAGACATTAAACAGATCGTTGAGAATGAAGAGGGGGCATATAGAAAAGCAAAGACTGCTATTAGTATCTGTAGGCTAAAACACGCGGGTTATGACAAGGAGGAAAGAGGTGGAAGACTCTACTGTGGTGCTGGTGGATAGCCTAGCTTATCGGGTATTGGAGGAATAGCCTAGCCTAGCCTGGGTAAAATAGAGGCAGCAGATATGCTAGAGCTAGCTTAGACGACGAGCGACCGACTACATGAGTCATCTATCGATGCAAGCCATGCTGGACACAGCCAGAAATGTCCTGAGCGCCCAACAGCAGATGTCCTAAAACGTACACGGGCCATGCGCCAGCGGCAAAAACCCTCTATTCAGCGCGATGTAGGGAACCTGATACTTACCCTTCGTCTTTCATTTCCGATGGCCGTACGGAGCGTTCGGTTACCGGGATGCTTTGGTTACGCGAGTGCTGCGAGTCCCTGTAGTCCTGAGGCTGTGGTTGCTCGTAGGTAGGTATTTGCTGGGGTGCCTGCTGGGTATAGGCCGAAGCCACTGACTTGGCTGTCATCGTGGGCGAATCTGAGCTCGTGTACGTCGGGATTTGCGACTTTGGCGGTTCTTGGACGATTTTCTGCGGTGGTGGAGACGGGGCCTTTTCTGCGGCTTTTGGGGTCGTCGTTTCGGCCGGAGCTGGCTCTGTCGGAGCCTCGAGCTCTTCCTGGAATTCCTCGTTCAGGTCTACCTCGTCATTGCCGTAGAGATCTGAGGGAGATGTCAGGACAGTCCAGAAAGTAGACTTGAATACGTGCCTCCGTACAGGTCAGCGTCGAGGTCAGACATGATGGTGGTTAGAGCGAGAAAAGTTTACGCCAGCCCCAGCGTGACTCGGGCTGTGAAGTATCACGCGTCGTCACGTGTCACAAGCGCACGGATCCACGGCCTACTTTGAGCTCACCCTGCTGCCGGTCACTAGAAACGTTGTTGGGTGTGTTCTGCTCAGACATGGTCTCGCTGGAAATTAGATGGCTTGATTTCTCCTCGGTGGCATACCCGGTGAGATTCAGCTATGCGGCCCCGAGAGATGGATTAATCAGCGCTCGACGGCTGTTACCGAAACTTGAAATACAGTTTAGCAACCTAAAAATGCTTTATGTACTCGAGTACTCCATGGATCGTCCTCGGAACTGTATCCAAGCACTGGAGGTTCAACGGCTGACAATGACTTGGAGAAAACTTGGAGCAAGCTAGGTCGAGTCATAAAACAGAATGCAATAGCCTCAAATGGTTTTGCCCGGAATTTTGTTCCGCCTGCGCTATCTCTCTTACCAAGATGACACAGAAAACCAATACGAGTTTTGTAGTTGGTATCCTTGGTGCGTACCAAGCTCTAGTAAACTGATCATATTGGCTAACGGCGTGATCAGCCCTCCAGGGTGCTTTTGTTGAGCACCAGACCGCTCTGCAAAAACTTCCAATCCAGAAAAAGATAGATGTCATCCTCGTTCGCACAGCTGAGGAGCTTGCCAAATGTGAGGCCCTAGTTATCCCCGGAGGAGGTACGTAGATCTTGTCCGATCACCACCTTTCATCATACTTATCCACTGACGTAGAATCTACGACTATTGCCCTGCTCGCACGACTATCAGGGCTGCTGGAGCCTCTACGGGAATTTGTCAAGATTAAGCCTGTGTGGGGGACATGTGCTGGAGCTATTCTTCTTGCGAAGGCCGTGGTAGGTGCGAAGAAGGGAGGACAGGAGCTCTTGGGCGGAATGTCTATCACGATTGCACGGAACGGTTGGGGCTCTCAGGTGCGGACCGGCGCTTAATTTATTTGCTTGATAACAATCCTCATCAAGTGCAATAATCTGTCAGGTTGAATCATTTGAGACTGATCTCGATGTCGTTGGCTTGCGAGACCCGGAGCGTCCATTCACTGGTATCTTCATCCGTGCACCTGTTCGTTGATTTCTATCATCTTCGCAGCCCATATCAGACTGACTTATCGCCGTGAACAGGTCGTACTCACCCTAGAACCATCGCCTGGTGACTTACCGATCGACGTGGTTGCTTC
This sequence comes from Leucocoprinus birnbaumii, assembly GCA_027627405.1. Lineage (NCBI taxonomy): Eukaryota > Fungi > Basidiomycota > Agaricomycetes > Agaricales > Agaricaceae > Leucocoprinus > Leucocoprinus birnbaumii. Next base: position 34,921 of record JANIEX010000283.1, read on the forward strand.
TCTCTCCCCTTCTCTTCTCCCCGACTCATTAACATCATCAAACTCGACAAATGAACCCAAGACGTTTGTCGCCCTCCGGCAGGGCCACCACTTCCTAACGACCTTCCATCCCGAACTAACACGAGATAACCGTTTCCATGAGTACTTCATCAGGGAGTGTGTCCTCCCATCAATATCTCCACCACGATCGTAATCCGGCCATCTGACCACCTGCATTGAACCGCATGGTCCCGCCCCGCCCGATAATGAAAAATAGAGCTTAGAACCGATACGTCCTTGGGATATAGACATCGGCCTGAGATGACCTGTATGATATGTATATATACCACTGCACGTATGTCCATTTTCTGGATCCTCAAGGAGAACCTGTGGGGAATCCTGACCCTGAAGTAGATGATATATATCCTATCTCCCCGACTTCTGATTGTAGTGAGAGTGTGCGGCATACCGAGATGAGTTTGGAGCCGAAAGCCTGCTGGCGATCCAAGTATCCAGCCTTCCAGTACCAAAGAGTAGCCGCCAACCGTTGTTCAAGAAGTTAAGGATCATCCAATACGACAGTGCCACCAAATCTCTCAGGTTAATCAGGAACCTCAAAAGGCGCAGTCGCTATTTATCTATTAATACACTCCCACTCCAGGTTTAGCCATCACTTGTCACTGAACTTGTGATCGCTAAACACGTATCCCAATGTTTTCTCATCCGAAACTGTATTGTTTCCCGCATGTCCTTCTCGCGGGAACCAGGATTCGCAATGCGGTCTTATGGTCTCGAATATGTTACCTTTCTACCGATAAGCGATTCACACACTCACGTCTAAACTACCTCGTGAATCGTAGATAAAAAGGGGACCGTGTCGATTCTTGCGACTTTCCCTTGAGGTTCGAGTTTCCCTTTCACTCTTCACTTCCCTCCACTACGCTCCCACGTTGAACACCCTAGATATTAACGACCACACTGCCCTCGTCGAACTAAGATGGGTGCAAAGAGCATGTTCTTCTCAACACTACTATCCTCCCTCATCGCAGTAGTACTACTCTCTACTCCCCTCGTCTCCGCTCGCCAAATCCGAAAAAGCGATCTTCGCGCTAGACAACTTGAAGCCGTCAAGAGATGGAAAGCACCTCTAGTCGAACGAGCCACACCTACAGGAGTCAAGAATATCACATTCTCTAATCCCAAAGCATCACGTACGTTAAACGGCGCTTATCTTCAGGGGTAACCTCGCTAATTAATAGTAACGGTGATCAGAATTCTTTGTTGACGGCACTTCTATACCCGAGGTTGATTTTGATGTTGGACCTAGCTGGGCGGGTTTGTTACCCATCAGTGGCAATGCGAATGAAACTCGGCAGGTGAGGACTCGGTATTGGCGTATGTGCGATTGAGTTGAGTATATGCTAATGAAATCGGTATATAAAGCTGTTCTTCTGGTTCTTCCCTCCTGGACCTGGAGGTAGTCTCGACGATCTGATCTTCTGGACGAACGGTGGACCTGGATGCTCGTCACTTGAGGGGTTGCTTCAAGAGAATGGCGTGCGTGCTGACGATTACGACTCACTTGTGTGTCATGCTGACAACCCGCGACCTGGGTTCTCTTGTGTAGCCGTTCTCATGGAGCTGGGGTCAAGCGAAGCCTACTCAGAATGAATTTAGTTGGACCAATTTATCGAGTGTATTGTGGGTGGAGCAACCTGTTGGCACGGGTTTCTCACAGGGTACACCTAACATTCGGGTAAGAGTCGCTTCTTTGTTGGAGGGTTGATCGTTCCTCCTGACGGACATGGAATAGAATGAGGATGATCTAGCTGCACAAGTCGTTGGATTCCTTGGGCAATTCTTGGAAGTCTTCTCTGAGTTGAAGGGAAAGAATTTCTACATTTCTGGCGAAAGCGTACGTTTCTATCATGATTCTTTCCCTCGATCAGATGAGGCTGAGCTACATCCTAGTACGCGGGCACATATGTTCCATGTAAGGTTTGAGCTCAGACCAATGCCCATCACTCCCTTACCTTAAGGAATAGACATCGCGAACTACATTTATGAGCACCCTAAACAGCTTGATTTGAAGCTACAGGGCACTTGGACCGCTGATCGTATGTCTGTCTCGACCGATACATTCCACTATCTCATCATTTCCTAGCTTCCTTGTCATGGGACGTCGTCCAGGAACAAATCCCCGCCGTTGACTTCGTTCACAAATATGAAAGCGTTTTCGCTCTCAAGTAAGTTTCGGTCGTGTGCCAACAACACGTTCGTGATGTTTACACCTGACCTTCTCTCAGCCAAACCGTTATGGCCCAACTCGATGCAGTTGCCGAGCATTGCAACTACGCAGGGTACTTTGCGAAACACGTTACATACCCTCCAAAGGGCCTCCTTCCGCTTCCCGGGAAATCTACAGAAGCCGACAGAGGATGTGATGTCTGGGATATGATCTTCGAAGCTGCCCTTAACGTCAATCCGGCATTCGACATCTACCGCATTTTCGATACCTACCCAATTCTCTGGGACGTTCTCGGTTTCCCGTAAGCTCACTATCTCTATCTCAATACACACCTCGTTTAATTTGCATTGCGCATCTAGTGGCTCTTTCCCGCAAACTCAAGTTGAGCCCCTGTACTTTGATAGAGCGGATGTCAAGAAAGCGATTCATGCACCGAATGTGCCGTGGGCTGAATGCTCGGATGTTAATGTCTTCCCTCGCGGGGATGGAAGCTTGCCTTCGGCTCTCAGTGTCCTTCCTAACGTAATCGAGAAAAACAACCGAACTGTGATTGTCCATGGTTTAGCCGATTTCATTCTCATTGCCGAAGGGTAAGTGGAGCCGTATGCGACTCTTTTGGGGGTACAGTGTCTAATTATATTTCTTCTAGAACGAGGATTGTTATTCAGAAGTGAGTGTTTGGTGGATACGTGGCCTACTGTGAGCAATGCTGATTGTATGTGGGTTTTGTGTGTAAAGCATGACTTGTGAGTGATCGGTTTGGTACGTAACAAGTGCCGATGATTTACCTTGATTCAATGTATAGGGGCTGGCAAGCAAGGATTCCAGACACCGATTGCGAATGATAGCTTCATCGTTGATGGTGTTGGAGCGTTGGGTAACATGCACTCGGAGAGAGGATTGACCTACTTTGAGGTCGCGCTCAGTGGACACATGTGAGTAGTTATGAGTATCTTGGATGATAATATGCTGATTCTGGGAATAGGGTACCACAATTCTCGCCAAAGGTGAGCCAAAATGTGACGGCGTTCACTTCAGTTATTGATGTTATTCTGTAGGCTGCACTCCAGACTATGCAGTACTTGATGGGATTCAGGCAGAAGCCTTGAGACAAGTTGACGTTATCATTTTATCGTACGTGATACAGATGCTGAGGTTCCCCCACAGTAAAGTAAAAAGCCTCAATTATTGAATCTGTTTAAGAGCATTCGGCATATGATCGTCTGTGTAATACTGTCGAGCACCCGAACGTCAGTTCGAGCTATCGGGGTTGCATGAATTCTTGACAGAAAGTCTGACTCAGAGAGCGTGCGATTTTTATTGAGTGTATTGTAGGTTATGTTGAGGCAGTTGAATTTCGAAATAGTTGACATCTGGGTAGCCTCAAGGACTCATGTGGCACGGGACAGAAGGACGGTGTTGATTATCAGTCCGGAGCAATCAGCCCTAAAACCAGCCTGGAAATAATAAACGTAACGCCGAATGAGAATATATCGAGGATATTTCTGAGGAAGGACTGAGCGACAGGATGATTGCAGTCAATAAGGCGCTGAATTTGTACTTATGGTCTGAACAGAACACAGAGCAGACGCCTCTTGCAAGGCATTGGCAGCTTGTCTGATTTTCAGGAGGATCGGTCACGACCACATGATATCACCATGATGATTGTTTTTTTTTGGTGGAGCCTTTTACGACTTCGGACAACTGACGAGTGACCAGCCTCGTCGAGACCCGCTCGACAGAGTGTCAGCCTCCTTAGTCGGCTTGCTCGCGAAATTTCGTACCTATACTAGCAGCACGGATGTCAAATACATCACAAGGTGGTGGAAGTCAACCGTAAGTCGCCAGCGTCAGATACCTTGGAGCCAACCTCTCGAACTCCTCATTAGGGGTCTTTCTCCTCCTCAAACTCAGGAAGGCGGACCTAAACCTCCACAAGGGTACGTTGATCACGTTAGCTCGTGGGATCTGTTGACGTAATGTAACGTACCTCATAGTTCAAACGTTCATCAACCAGTTCATCAGCCCGCTGGGCAAAAGGTGACCTCGTTATTGCCTCGGTAATGTCTCTAATCCCACCCATCGACGCGTTCCCCGCTGTCTCCCGCCCGAATAATCATCCCATAGCCAAATAGCCCTTTTCTCAGACACGAGGGAGCGAATGTAGTACCTCATTCCACAATTTAATAGGGCGAGCAGGGGGATACCCGCTCGCCTGGATCCGGACATCTGCATAGGAGTAATATCGCTGATCCTATGGGTAGCAGTGGTTTACTATGGCGTTCAAGACCCCAAGGACTATGTGGACGACAGCCTCCATCTCACTGTTCACTTAGATAGTACCATCTATCAAGCGATGTAAGGTGGCAGGGATAGTCGAAGCATACTCTATACATCCGAACTTGATGCTTAGATTGCGAGAGCCCGGAGTGGAAGAGACTCGAGAGGCTGAATTTTGAAGGCAGGGTGGTAAGTAGAGCTGCACTTTGCTCTTCTAGAATGTCAAGCTTGATGTCAAGTGAAGCGAGCCCCAGTTCATAAATACTGGCAACACCGCAGAAAATCAGTTTCTTCAGTTTCGGTAGGAGTATACCGAGCGTTTGTATGACTATAAAAGCGGTCCATGTTGAAACTGAATGCTCAGATTTTCTTAAGGGGGTCGCGGCTCAAGCTTGGGGCAAAGGAGGTCAGGCATAATGAAGCGGAAGGACCGAGGGTATGGATGGCGGCAATTTGCAAAGGGGTGTATGAAGCATTCGCACAACACTCTTAATACCACTGATGTGACAAACGATTCTCCGGCATCAAACCCTGTGACTGTGGCAAATATTTTCCCAAAATATAAGTAGCATTTGATTGTGTTAAATTCTTTCCTAAGTAAAGTCAACGCAGATTGGACAGAGTTTGGACGAGGTCCATCCGTTCCGCATAAGAACGAGTCATACCGTAAACGGTAAGGCCTCGTAATATGAACGACTCCATATTACGTATACGTAAGGACTCGTAACAAAAGCGTCCCGTGACTGGGAAGGAGTCTGACCCTACGTGGCCTCCAACGAACCTCCTCTTTGTTCATCATCCGCCATTATCGTGCAACGTTCTTCTGCAAGCATGTATCGCATTGCCGACCGCTGCAGAGATATTATCCGATACCTTAGCAACCCATCCGCGGAAATTGACGTCACTTCACGTATAAACGGCGTTCCTCTCTCTGTCCAACGTGTTCCGTTTTCAGGCGCCCTTCTGATACGGGAGGCTTTGCAACCCCTTGCTGAGCTTCTTCCACTACCTGAAGAGACGCTTTTCGTGGAAATTCTTGCTCGATCCTGTGGTTCCAAATTGCTTATTCCCTACCGTCATTTGGTGCTGGTTCGACCAATGCCTATTCAGATTGATACGACCATTACTGTGTGTCCACATGTTTCTATTCTTCCTCTGCAGCTTGGGCTGACCACCACTAACTAAAGCTCACTGATTGCCCCGACATTATTGGCAACGCTGTTGCAGTCGTTCGCGTGGGCGACACTGCCGTCGCTGGGTTATTCCCTTTGAATGATTCTCCTCCTCAGTTAAACATGCATTTACTCTTCGACGAAAAATGCACAATTGATTACATTGAAGGAGATTCAAGCCCGATTCATCATTCCGTAAGTCAGGGCGGTA
>JANIEX010000284.1:0-40425 GCA_027627405.1 Leucocoprinus birnbaumii
AACTTTTTGGGAAAGTTTTCCGAGCGCAGCGAGGGGCTGGCACAAGATGTCGTTCGGCCATCACCGGTGGCTGGGTGAGAATCTTATATAATGTGATTACCAAGAGACGAAAGCGGCTATATTGGCGGCCGAAAATAAATGCTCTCGACTCTCGATGCCTTCGACGCCGTCAACGCCATGGCCGTTGTCGAAGGCCGATACGTAGCATTGTAAAAAGAGTGTTGAACGATAGAATAAACCCCTTCTCTCCCTCTCTCTTATGCAGTCTGACCCTTTCGCTTTCTACACGGCCTTCCAGGTACTCCAGCAAAATAACATCCCATACGAGAACTTTCTTCGTCGAAGCTTCGAGGAGACAAGTATTGCGTCATCTCCTGAGGTCGAGAATCTTGTGAAAGGCATCGAAAATGTCCTTGATCTGTTTCTCTTCAATAAGAGAACTCAGCCGGCTGTTGAGAGTTGGATACGGGGACGGTTCACAGAGAAATTAAAGCTCCAGCTTGCAGATGCCTCTAGGGTTGGAGGCGGCTTTCATTTCACTGCAAAGGACGTTACAGCAGAGAAACTGAAAGAGACAACTATTCAGAAACTGGAGAACGGTATCAAGGACAAGGCACCAGATGTATGGCACTTGGTGGGAGAGTTACTGAAATCAGATCCAGAGGTTATCCGACGGCGCCACAAAGCCCGGGAGGAGCGGGAAAAGACACGGAAAAGAGGAAAAGGACAACGTAAGCGCAAGAAGCGAGGGAATATAGCTGAAGGAGACGATGAATTGAGAGTTCTGGATATTGTTGACTCTGATGAGGATGAACCAGAGGATGTTGAAGAACAGCTGGAAGAGCGCTGGAGAACTCAAATTCGGATGGTGAATGGCTTATTGGAATTCAAGAAACAACAGGCTAACACCCAGAGAACTAATTAGAAACAAATCACTTGCATTAGTATCATGATGCAGAGTACAAACCTCCGGTGTAACACGCTACAGACACTTGTTGGTGTGTTTCTACAGGCATGTGGCGTTCCTGATCAAGCACGAAAATTCATTGCTCAGATTGGTCTCTCGGTTTCGGTTTCAACAATCAATCTCATGGTGAAGAATCTATCAGCTGAGGCAGCAGCAGAAATACGTCGGCTCGGAAGCACTTTTCTCGTTTCATATGGCTATGATAACTGGGACTTTCTTCTACGGCACTCAACACCAACCTGGGAGACAACTCGGAAGGATGACTTGGAGCATCTTTCAACAGGTGCTATTTTCCCCATGGTTCACGGGCCTTCTCTTGCCGACCTCGACTACTCTGACTTCCTCTGGAATCTTCAAAAGAATCCACCACCCCCAGCTACAATTGCTGATATTGCTGCTCAGATGCCACCTGAAATACCAAACGAGAACGGGCTCCGACCACGGGAACAGTTTATTGTTTGGAAGTTCCTTTTTGACCTTGTCAATTATGGACCTACCTACTTCTCGCAATTCAAAGCTCAGCTTGGCGAGCCTGAAGAATTTGAATGCATACCTGTTATCAAGAGTCACGAGTAGTATCCCACCCAGCCACCGGTGATGGCCGAACGACATCTTGTGCCAGCCCCTCGCTGCGCTCGGAAAAGTCTTTCAGACTTTGGCCCGATTTGGCCATCCGGCGCAAGAGGGCCTGGGAAGGAGCCTGGTGTTTTTGTCTATTTCTGATTGAAGCCAGAGGGGATCTGTGCATCCCCCCATCTCGAGCTAAAAATATATTGGCTGGGAGAGTGTCAGAAGGTGCGAAGCTTAAAGATAGTAAAAATGGTCGTTACTCTAGTCCCAGCGCCCATTGATATTTGAGACGACTAAATTGCTTGCCTGCAACTCATAATCTGTCTTTTCTGATATCAATTTGAAGAACATCAAAATCAAGTCAGTAATACAGCCGTCGCTTGCGTCGCAGAGAATAGAGGCACGTGTACGGTGCAAGCCAAAAATAGCCAGGTCCCACAATCGAATGAGTTCCGACTTTACCGGCGCAACCTTCTTTCTCCTTCCACTACCTCGACCGCCTGAACTCGCCTACAAGAATGTGACAACTCAACATTCACGCTTCACATATGCTCCATCTCGGACTTTAATTATTTAACACTCAGCTTCTACATACCCAGAGCTCCATCGTCTTCTATTTTTTTTCTCTCAGTGAGTTTCGGGTCTAGAGCCTATGATGGCTTGCTCAATCCCAGCTTCCTCTGCTGCAGTAGGTCTTCTCTCCGACCGCCAAGAATATCTTTCGGTACCTTTGGCCCTACGATTCAAGTAATCTCACGGAATTCAAGATGGCGCTGCTCTTTGCTAGAGCCTAGTCCTGCTCCCCATGTATAGTCCAACACAATTTAAAATGACTGGTGAACTCGAATTTTCTACATCCTCTCGTTGTACCCCATTTCTCAACTTAGGATCATACGAAAGCCCTTTGTTTAACAATATCATCCCTTAAATCACAAGTGGAGACTACTTTGTCCAACACTTCCTCTTACCTCTTCGGCGGTGCTCTTTTGGCGCTTGTTGGACTTGTTGCGTACGACAGGCTGCCCGTCATCCTCAAGGAACTGACGAACAAGACGGAGGAGACTAAGGCAAGACCAAATGGCTTCTTATATGTGAACGTACTCTGAAAATGCTCTAGACAGCGATTGGGAGGACATTGTCGACTGCGGCTCCTACCAAGCCTTTGACTCGGTATGTGAAGAAACAACGTTCTCTCCTTCCATTCCAGTGCTCACGCTTGCTCCAGGGCCCAGGTCACCGAGATGTATCCCCGAAGGCACCTGGCAACGAACCGCTTATGATGATTACGTCCGAGTCCTCCTCGACGAGGAACTCATCTTCCCCTGCATCTACGCCACCAAGGGTTTCAAAGCCGACAATCAAGTCTATGTCTTCATTGACTCAGACGACCTCTCCGATCCTCGTCACATCCGAGCCCTCGCTTCTGGCCTCGTCGACTACCTACCCAAAGCACGCTCCCTCGGCCCCAACACCTCCCTCGTCCTCCTCGCCAAACAGAATCCTAACCCACGCACCGTCGACGAGTATCAGAGCCTTTTCTGGAAACTCCTTGACGGATGCGCCAAGATCGACAAGAAGCCGTGGCCTGCAGACATCCCTACCACCATCGATGATGCTAAATGGTGCTTCTGCTTCGGTGGTGAACCTTTCTTCACCGTCATCCAAACCCCCGCGCATCAGCAAAGAAGAACGCGATATGCCAAGGGTGTCACGATCGTGTTCCAGCCCAAGTGGATTTTCGATATCTTGTTTAGTTCGGATGCGAAGCGTGCTTCTGCATTGTCGAAGGTCAGGGCATTGTTGGCGAAGTACGACCCGATCCCTGTCAGCCCTGATTTGAAGAACTACGGAGAGCCTGACTCGAGGGAGTTCCAGCAATACTTCTTGATGGATGAGAATGTGCCGGCGACGACACCTTATAAGAAGCTTTCGGCTTCCACTGAACTCGAGCATTGATTCAACGGATAATCTCACAGTGAGTACAACCAGTGTTCTAAGTTCGACAAACCATTGAGCTCTTCTGTAGATAGCAATGTACACTATTTTCATGAACATTTGTTATCTGGTAATTACATGTCACACTTCCGCTTTCTAATGACACATACAATCCGTTGGGCTATGCAAAAACAGTATACCTGAGACGAAATTGCCAGAAGAGAAAACCAGTAAAAATTGAAATAAAATATCGGAGGCGAGAGTTGTAGTTCCTGCACGCTCGATCACGGTGCATTTCTGCTACCTTCACTACCCAAACAAGAATTTTCAGTGGTGTCCGGGAAGAAAGTGCATTTCAACCTCCCTTTTGGATTACCCATGGCCTGATCGTCAGGTATAGTTGTACCATGAGGCTGTATAGGTAGTGTTATCTCTGTTTCAAACAGCTCGAGTTTTCCGTCTTTCAACTGGCAAAATTATACGTGATAGCTATAGAATAGCACGGATGCTGCATTTTTGTGGATATTCATGAAACAATAAAATCAATGGAAGGTTGTCGTCGATGTTCAACACTCCAGAGACAGACGGGAGAGGGAAATAATATACATCATTCTTTTAGATCAGATGATTTTGATTTTGATTGATCCGCTTTCGGGTCGGAATTGGATTTGATTGGTTTGTTGATTTGCTCAGTGACCTGGACGAGGAATTTCAATTGAGGAGAGAGCCCTCAGCCTTGGTAGCCTCAAAGTAACGAGGTTCTTCCGCCAGACACACACAGGCACCAGGAAAACAGCGTCGCTGAAGTCGATGGTCCAGTCTAGCTGCATTGGTGCCGTGGTTCAATTACAACAAGATGTGCCACTCTCTGTGCTTAAGACGTCGGTTGACCCAAATTGGGCCATTGAGCAAAAATTAGTGGTACATATAGATACGTCGAGACAATTAAAGAAAGCAATGATTGCGATGCGTGTAATCTAGTCAATAAAATCGTATGCTGATCGGCTCTTTGCCATCCACCAGTCGTCGATGAACAATATTACTGGTCATTGATGACCACTATGTCTATTATCAGTATTTTATGGATATTACAGGAGATTGAAGAGCTCACCCCGTTCCCAAGAAATACTGCTGCTCTACGAGCGATGTCCATATCAACTGCCATACTAACATCTACCCCCTCCGCGTCCAGAACCAAATCTTGACTCGTCACAATAAGGTCCCATCCCTCCCCTCTCAGATGTTCCTTGAGCTTCATGAGCCATTCACTATGCTCATTCGTGAGAATATACAAGGTGTCCAAAGTTGGTTGTTGGGCATTTTGATTTGAATTCAGGTAGTCCTGCCGCGATGTCCTGATCTTCCTCACGATGGCATCAAAATCAGGTAGGCATCGTTCCAAGTAGGCAGCAGCATGGTCACTAGGACTTGTCCCTTCAGGCGGGAGAACAAACTTGTCTGGGAGGGAGGGTAGCAGCGTCCAGCCATAGAACATGGAGTTCCAGCGAGCGAGATCCAAACACTGTTCTTTGTAATCTCCCCGTCTGATATGGATTGCCATCATTCTGTCGTAAGGGCTGTGAGACTTGGCTGTGCTTCCACGATTACGTGGAATGAAGAGATACTCGTTCCTCGCGACCGCAGCATTTACGACAGGGGATGTCTCTAAAAGCTGGGACACTGGTGAGTCTCTGAACTCCTCCCATAAATCAAGAATGCGATCGCTCGCCCACATGAACATGCCAAATACCTGCCAATGATCATCGTGTTGCACTGAGGGAGATTGTATCTCAATGCAACGTTCAGGTGCATTGAGAAGGAGGTCCACCCATCGGTCGAAAACGACCTTGCCAGAGTCCAAGTTAGCTTCGGCGTCTGGCCTGATGTCACGAGTATTGATGATGCGTCGTTTGCTCTTCGGGCAAACACGATTGAAGTATTCTTCTGATACTGAGCGAGGGGCCTTGTCTCCCTCTCCCCATGGTCCACCAGCAGTTGGCCCTGAAAGAAGCGCGTTTAATGGTGTTCGAGGCGGCCAGTTGCGTAGTTTCGCTATTGACCACGGGTAGTGTTTGATTGCCCACACATAATCTCGGAAGACAAACGCCCGCTTGGACTTGTACGCCAGATACGAGTCCATGAGTCTACAGAAGAGGTTCATGAGTGATTTTGAGGTCGACCGCCTGCGACGTACATTTCATTCAGGCAATTATTCCACCCTAACTTTTTCCTTCGTTCAGGAAATATAACAAATCGGCCATGACTACCCTCAGGAAGAGGTAGATCTGGATTATGCTGAGGTAGAGAGTCTTCCCAATTCCGCAAGCGCTCATATGATGGTGGATAGTCTATGTTCTTGTCAACGTCGTTGACTGGTAGAAGGCTTGATACGGGACTGAATTGTTGTACGGGGCGAAGGGAAAGGAGGAAGATAATCGCGACGAGGACGAAAGCAAAGATGAAGAGCTTTCTGCGGCGAGAGCCGGCTCCCTTGGTGTATTGAGATGGTGAGTTCCAAGACATGGCTCTGAAAGAAAAAAAGCGAGACCAAGAAAGAATAAATCGCTTCCAAGAGCTCCAGCCCCATCGCCACTAATAATATCACCACCGTGGACCATGACGCTTCGTTCCGCAGTCAGGAAACCGATGAGGGATGCCGTCAGAATCTTTGTTGAATTCTCAGCGCTTGGAGTAAGAATATCAGTTGAGTATCACACAGCGAGCATTAGCTTAGCTGTCCAGTGGTCACTGATGTCATACCATCCTCATCCACTTGCCGCGTTATGCGATAGAAATTCCGCTTAGGTGCGTGATCTGTGACGATGATCATCAGCGCGCTGAGCAACAGCTTGCATATGATTGGACAGTTCGATTCGGGTGACTGGACAGCCGTGTCACATATCCTCATATATCTAACACCTACCTGCTAAAATTACCGCGATCATGTGAGCTCGAGTCCATTCCATCTCGATTTACCATAGCATAGGGTCGAATTCTCGACAACATGAGCATAAATCTCAATAAGACTGGTTGGCAAAGACAGCTTACCTTGAGGACCATTGAACTATTGCCGCTGAATAAAATTAGCCTCAGACCAAACATCAGACCGTGAGGCCCATACTAGAAGGTTTCAAAGATAAATAGGTCAGAAATGAGAATCACTTTGTTTGCCGAGATTCCTTGATCAATGACCAAAACGCCAAGCAAAAAGGAAGCCAAGAAGTTATGAGCATACTTGGTCCAATCAACTAAAGCGTAAAGAACTCGGCTCTCCTCTACCGTGACTATACCGCCGCCCTCTCCAAGGTTTAGCCCATAAACAGCTTACCGAACATCGCAGAGTTACATGTGGACATACAGCGCTGGCTCGAGAGTGCCGGTATCAATGTAATTTGAGAACCCTGGATGTTGATGGATATCGGATAGCGTGAACCTTGAGAAGGTAGGGCTCAAGAAAACTTCAGACCGGTGGAGAGCACATCAATATCGGATTCTTATCATGTGTGCAACGGTAGTTATCATGCCATGAAAGGGCTCTGAGTCCAGATACCGCTTGGCAGACCCTCAAACACATTGAGACGCTTCTTCTGCTAAGTGGCAGTGCAGTCTATGTCGCCTTCGCAACCACTTGAAACGCAAAGAGCTTGAGCATCGAGAGAGGAACGCCTTAGAGACCTTGACTTTTGCAGCCGTCACAGTCTATAGAAGATGTAGATTTGTTTTTCAATTAGAGACCCAAAATTGTGAGGCTGGATGGCTCGGGGAACCCGGTATAGTCGCCGCAAGCCATGCCAAAGGTAGAAATCAGCGCAAGTCTAGCAAGCAGTACACTCCTCTACGCAAAGGTCAATTGAAGCTCCTGGTCAAGTTAATTTGATATAACGCAGCAACCAGCTGAAAAGGTCAGGTCATGGCCCGAAGATCATGCTAGGGAAGTATCAACATCGATCAGGGAAACTGCTCGGGTGCTTTTCACATCACCGTTAAATGTTCTTGAACAGTTGGGCGCTCGCGTCTAGTAGAACAAGAGCATGTGGTTTGCTTAAGTTTCGTGTTGGCGAGAGTGATTGATCTAGAAAAGGGAAGCGTTGATGACATTCCGGCCGATAATCGCTGACTAGTGACTCTTCGCCACCTTCTGCCGTCTCTGATCTTGACAACGATGGATGCCCTTCAAGTCTCAGCTTCGAGGGTGCACAGGCTCAATGTGCACAGGGAACGGAAGTGATACATATTATCAAAAGCTGAATTGTGCGTGCTACACTTTCAAGAAGCCTGGCAACGAATCCTGCCTCACCCATGCCTGGGCCGAGAGCAGACTCCGACTATACAGAAGACTCAGAGTCGTTACCTCAGTACCTGCCTCAGACCCACCTGGTACGTCCTAGTTTCATTTCCGTCAGTAGTCCACAGAGCGGCACTCGTATGAATTATACAGACCGTAAACCTCAAATTTGTGTATTGCTGGAGGAAGGGGTTCGGAGCGGCTGGTCAGCTCAAAGCTGCGAATAGATACATCTTCTACCAGACCTGTTATTCAAGAAATCAAGCCATACGAAGCTGCGTTTCTAGAATCGTACATCACAAATTCCATGATATCGACCTGGAAGTCACAATAGATCGCTGCCCGGTGCCTTCGAAACCTTCAACATCCGCTTGTATATCTTCTTCGGCTTCAAGATAAACAACATATCCTCCGTGAAAAATTCGTAGAGGCGCCCTGCTCTTCGGGCCTTATCCAGCTGGAGGGGGTCTCCATTGGTCTCAAATCCGAAAAATCTCTTATACAGACTGACGAGCATCTTCTGCTCCTCTGGGGGGAGGACGGAAGAAAACCCCCAAATGGAAAGTTGCTTCGTCGTACGTGAATCAATTATCTTGTTCTTGAAATTATAGTACTCGCATTCGACGTATCTTTTCAAGGGCCAGACGGGTTTTTGTCGATCGGGAGATCCAGAGAGAACATCTATGATGTTGGGACTGGCGCAAAGCGTAACTCCTTTCTCTTCAAATAATCTGATGAGAGAAGCGTTGGTGAACGCGCGGACGAACTCCTCGAAGGTGCATGCAGCTATCAGCGCCCGATAGTCGGAACGGAGTCGAGTCAAAGCCTCTTCTCCTTGACAGGCACAGAACCCGAACGTCATCCATATCGGAAATTGAGGTCCCGGAAAAACTCCCCTGAGCAACATCGTGTAGAGCTCAAAGCAGAGCCCGTCGTTGTAGGGAAGAGATTGCACCAAACTGCTGACTATCTGCGGTGGGGTATCCCTTGGGCGACCAATGAAACACCAAGTGCGATAAGCTCGCTCCTGGGCAACTGTTAGACCCTCCTTCTCCTGGACTGCTACATGTTCCGTGCTGAGAATATGCTGGTTCCTCAAAAACCATGCATAATAATCGCCTCTCAGTTCTTCCGAAACACCCTCATAAGCTCTCTTGATATTCTCGATCAAGTTGCCATCTTCCTTCCACCTATGCAAAATGACAGGCTTCACTCCCAGTCCTTCAAGGAGCCCAGCGTACACTCCAAAGAGCATGATCCTAGCATGAGGACTACCCGCTGTTGAGATCCCATACTCGGCTGAGGTTACAGGCTCCGGGAGATCGCCATGACGAGCAGCGAGTGCTAGATGATGTGCAGTCGTGACGTCTCCAGAATTGCAGCTGAAGATATGGTAAATCCAGTGGTGTGTCTGGCAAACGTAATCACAGTAATACGCCCGTTCACATCCTTCGCAGCGTCTCGGTGCCCCAGTTCTCTCACAGAAAGCGCACTCGTGTGCGTTCTCGGGCATCTAAAAAAATTCTGTTCCTTCGTAACCGTATGCATATATCACATTGGTCAACCACGCACCGCTACTAGGCAAATTCTAGGGAATTAGAACGTACAACGCTGGCGGCTTCAAAGACCAAGTATCACATATACCCGATATAGTCATCTTGACAATCGATCAATCGTTTACCACGATCACAGGGCTCCAGCAAGCTGGCGCTTGGATCTGTAGTCTCGTTCAGCCAGACGCCTGGAAAGGGACTTTTGTTGTGTGACTCGGTACAGCGTCCGATCAGGATCTGATTGCGCAACGTGGCCATTCCATCATTTATGATGGGGAGATTTCTCAGGCCAGAATTCCCTTATACGGCTGGCTCGCGAGACTACGGATCCGATGAATATTCAATTTTCGAAGGACTCGGTCAACGCACGAACGACACTACACTTGAAGTTGAACGACACGACACTCGAGGTTGTACGACACTGGCACGCTGACGGGTTTGTTGTTCACCGGCGACTGGCGCCGTACTACCTGTTCTTTGTCAAGGGGTACTGTGTTAGTCACTACTACTCTCGTCATGGCTACTACTCGTAAGCGAGTGTCTACGGGGTATCAAACCATACAAGGCTTAAGAGTCAGCTTGACTGCTCAAGCGACATTGTAATATAGGTGCACAATGCACACTACCTGATTCGTGCTCAGCTGCGGTGTTCCTCGGGCAAAATGGCTCCACACCCTGTTCACACCGGAAAGGCAACAGCTTCGAGGCCTTGATATGACACCGCTCGGCCTGATCCAGAGCCACCTAGAGATGTGACAATGCTCATAAGCCTACTACGCTGTCTGTTGCGGCCCTACCCTGTGACAAACAGCACTGTCAAAGCCTTAGTTTCCTCGTCTGTTCCGAACTGACCCTGGATATATCATACATGAGGCATTAATGCAAGCTCCATGTCAGCCTTGTACTTAAAGAACTTGAACTGATGACCGTGTTTCTGCCCTCTTTGTCTAGGCTTTGCAATTGTCTCTAGAGTCCCTGATATTACGATCCCGATTCATGGCAGTGAAGAGTTTGCAAATCTCTCCCGAGCCCCCTTTCAGCCACAGGGACTTTTCGATGCTTCGCACTCTACTACACCTGTGCTGAACTACTCCATTTATGTCCCTGAGCGTCAAGATTGCTTGATACATAGCTGGGAGGCAACCGAACGTAGTGTTCATGCACAATGGCTCCCATGCATACACAAAGTGTGTAATGCCATTCCGGTGCAAGTTCCGTCAGTTCGGAAACCACGACCACCAATAAGTCTTGTGCACCGCTTTTAGTTCGAGGACGATCTGCGTAATCAATCTTCGGATTGACTGGTTACAGCCCATTCAGAATAATCCAGAACCCTCTCAGTTAAGCCTCATTCAACCATTGGTTCCTCAGACGTTCATTTTCGAGTCACGCCCCACAGCTTTCGCATACGTTACAAATAGAGACGCTCGTCAGTCTACTTAATACTGGGGCTTCCCTATGGGACAAGCTTCACTTTATGCCTGTCATACACTCGTTCCTCAATTCACTGCGTTTACAAACTCAGATATACTAGCTACAGCGGGCACGACTACTTCTTGTTCCAGTATGGCAGATAACGGGTAAGCAATCTTCTCCGTCGACTCGACCACAGCTTCTGATGGTTATCAGACCCGAAAAGCTCATGAGTACGGATACCTTCCTATGATCATCTACTCCCTACTAACTCTCGGCATGCTTAGTGTTTCTTTCCGTGGCACAAGAACAAGCAAATTTATGGAAGACTGAGACAGATAGCCGTGCACAAAAGATGGTTGAAATGAAGCAAGAGAATATAAATCTCAAGGAAAGAATTGAAAGTCTTCAGAAAGAGATACAGATCCAGGTACTGCCACGACATGGCTCGATGCCTACTACCACAAGCCACTGACTCTTGAATAATAGTCAACGAGACTAGTTATGATCATCGACGGCGACGGAGCCATATTCGACCGCGAATTAATTTCTTTGGGGCGTAAAGGAGGCGAGAATGCCGCTCGCGACCTCGCTGATCATGTTCAGAATTATTTCAAGTCAAACGACTCTAGTCAATTCTTTCAATCACGCGTTTATATATTTTTCAATAAGCAAGGCCTTGGGAAAGCGCTCCGCACCAAGGGTCACCTGGAGGATGCTCCCGCCAAACTTGATGAATTTCAAATTGGGTTCAACACTGCCTCGCCTCGGTTCCTGATGGTCGATGTCGGTGGCGGGAAAGAGGCGGCCGACCACAAAGTAAAAGGTAATACATAATCTTTGTGCAATACTTTTTCTATAACTCAATCGGATCCCGTAGCATTTCTAGAAGATGAAATACGATCACCACAGACATACAAAATCATTTTCGGAGGTGGTAACCTTATTTCTCTTGAACATTCTGTACTATTCATTGATGAAATGCCTGGTAATTATTGACAGGCTGCCACGACAATGGATATGCACAGATTCTCCAGTCTTACATCACAGCTGGCTTGAAGAAAAAACTGGTTCTTCTGCAAACATATGAGAAAATAGAACCTGGTTTCTCTGCATTAGGCCTTGATATCATTCCACCGAAACCGGGTTTATTCATACCAAAGAAGCTCGAGGATCCTCCTGCCGCAGGTCCACTCAACCCAATACCTGGATCACCAAAAGTTCGCCAGGTCCACGCGGGTTCGGCCATCGCTCCTGGTGTCCCTCGACGCTCAGACTCTGCGAATCCCGGTTCTTATGCCAGCATCGCATCAACGTCGCCTCCCAAACAGCTGACGGTTACCAAGCCCCAGGCATCGAGCCCTGGGAGCGAGGCCAATAATAACTTAAATCATAATATAGGACGCACTATAACATTGGATAAAACTAAGGTGAGTATACTATCTAAAATCTTTTTTGACTATAGCCACTGATTCAATCGCGGCTTTATCTATAGACACTTTATCAATGTGTGTTGAGACAAAACTCGTTCTCTGATACGAATAATTCTTAAAATCACTGTATGCTCTAGTGAATCTGGACCCTAAGCCGTGCGTGTACCAATATCTGGGGAAAGACGAGTGCAACAGGGGTACCACTTGCAAATTTAGTCATCGCTATGCTCTCTCCCCCGACCATATCGCCGAACTGAGGAAGGAAATTAAAGCAAGACCCTGTGACTTCTTATTGGAAGGTGCTATCCCTTCTCTTATCATTCACGGACGTGTATTGAACAATGACTTTTTCTTGCTGACCCTCAGGTGCCGTTTGCCCACGCGGGGGAGATTGTTGGTATGGTCACGTCTGTCCCCAAGGGCTTGACTGCCTCTACCTAGGGCGAGGAACATGTCGATTCACCGGTAGGCCGCCTTACGTTTACCTCGAGTTCTTTGAGCTCATAACATTTGGTAGAAGATATGCATGCCCGAGCCTCAGATTTGCCTAGGCGCGCTTAGAGTCCCAGCTGGTGCTACTGATATGCTATCACAATTAAGTTTTGATCCTGTCGAGGATTTTGGTATGCGGCTCCTATAATTTCTTCATGATCCTGTACTGCTAGCACGAATATCGGGTTCTACCTTTTGCCTTCCTCTTTGCTATGGATACATTATGCCAATATGCTATTTGCCTAAATCTTTGTGATATTGAGTCAAGAGTAACCAGCCGTTGACCAGCCGAATGCTAGATCTGCTATGTTACAACAATCCAAATGAAATTATGACCATTGACTGTGATGTGCACATACGTAAAAGCCGCCAGTACGTACCATCACTATTGAATATTACCTATATATATAGTAGTGGAAACGAGTCTTCCAAGTCTCGGTTCGTTCTCAACCTCCACCACATCATTCTTCTCGGAACATGGCTCAATCCTCCGTATCCCCTGGCGGAGGAGCTTCAGCTTCGGGGCCATCTCTGAGCCTGCATCACCCCAACGTACCGGGGACAGGAGACGCGCCAAAAGCGTCAAAGAAGAAGCGCAAGAGGAGAAACAAGGGAAAGAACGCCAACCAAAATGCTGGCAATTCCGTAGCGCGACTCCCTGTTCCGGCACGCGCGTTTCCGAGGTTCAATGACCTACCAATAGAGCTTCAGGAAACTATATTCAAGATTGCCACAGATGGAGTTGGCGAGGAACGTATTCGGCCTTTGATGGATATTTCGCCAAAAATCAAAGAATGGCATGTCATCGGAATTCATCACATTCGAATAATTCCGAGGTAATGGCTGACATGCTCCTCCATAGGATTGAGCCCTTCCTTTACAGATTGATCGAGTTACCTTGCTGCCATTCCTGCGATGATGACGATGACGACGACAACGAGGTGACTGTGAGGGACCAAAGCGAGCTGGCACTTTACCAAGCGCTGCTCGAAACCAAGCCGAAGGAATTCTTCGTGAAGTCCGCGAGATGGCTCTACACCGATAGTAGGGAGGGACCCCTTTACCGGGAAACAGAGCTCAAGCTGCTGTCCGTTTGCGACAACCTAGAAGTTCTGGAATGCTGGTCGAAAGGCCCAAACGAAGAGTTAACTGGCCAGCTTATGAAAAAGTGTTGGCCGAAACTCAAACTTCTTGGAATTAATATCGATTTGTTACCCAGGGACGATCATACCTTCCACATTCCTCTTTTCCAAAATGTCACCCATCTCGACCTCAAGTCTAATGATCCTCAAATTCCGTCGGCGTTGTGGAAG
Source organism: Leucocoprinus birnbaumii (assembly GCA_027627405.1). Taxonomy (NCBI): domain Eukaryota; kingdom Fungi; phylum Basidiomycota; class Agaricomycetes; order Agaricales; family Agaricaceae; genus Leucocoprinus; species Leucocoprinus birnbaumii. The sequence goes on from JANIEX010000284.1 coordinate 13,962, forward strand.
GGCCTCAAATCTCTCTTGAATCTCACGCATATGCGCATCAACACGATGGAGAAATTCAAGTGGACGCAGAAAGAAGAGGCTGCGGATCACGCCTATGCGATGGCGAAGGAAGTCAAAGGATATCTCCCTCGAAAATTGAAGCATTTCGTTATCTTGATACCAGTCGATGTGCTCTACAATATGTGGACCGAGGTGAAGGAGCATGGGAACGAGAAGAGGTGGAGGAGGTTGCAGAGCATCAGGTTGGGAAGTTTTAGTCCGCGGATCATGTTGGGTTGCGTCCTGGACCGTGACCTAGACCGATGGATGGATAACGGCGACATGTTCGAGTACTCTGCGGACCTTGATGACCTTGAAGAATTCGGCGAGTCCTGGTTGTACACCACGCCAATAGTCATCAATCCAACTGAGCCAAGGGGGTTTTGTACCTATGATGGGAATCCCTATGGTAATTGGGAGGAGGTTGATTGCAAGAATCGCCCTGGGGAAAGAGGGTAGGAGGTGGAGCCCAGCCAAGTACTCGGACTAGTTTTATTGATGAATTCTATCCGATTGACACCTTCAATTAGAGTAAAGTATTAAGTAGAGGGTGGTGCTTGATTTTGCCGTTTCCCCTATTCTTGCAATGATAATCTCCTGTCAGTATCCTCGATCACATGTGTAGCCGATCACTTGTAGTGGTAAAAGGTCATTGAAAACTCCTTGGCTGAGATCATAGACTCGGTGACGTCGAAAAGGGAGCCCCGTCTCCAACAGTTCCCAACTATATATATATAGCCGCCTTGCAATGATGACAGAAAATCCCTCTCCAAATCACCCCAGTAGTTACTATGTCAGGCTCCAAATTAAATCAAATTAACCTCGATGAGGTCAGCGAGGGTAAGTCCATCCGAGGATTGTAATGGAATGCTGCGTTCTGATGCTTGACGTCCTATGTAGCCGAGGCGAGGAAGCTCATGTCCGAAGAACACAAGAATCTCGGTTATAGACCTCCTCCCGGCTCCCTAGCCTCAGAAGCCCAATCTGTAGCTTCAAAACACGAGACCGGTTTCTTAGCAAAGCATGATACTAGCACCCTTGAAGGTGCTGTCCGAGAGGACGCGGCCAGGATATCTAGGGAGCGAGCAGGTCTAGAACGTGAGGGATTGAGCGTTCAAAATCTATCCGAGGGTGGGCCTTTTCGATCTTTGAGCACTTTACATGCCTAACAGTATCGATGGTAGACCAAGTTAGGCAACTCATGTCGGAAGAACACAAGGAGTTGGGTTATCGACCTCCTCCCGGCTCGCTTGCCTCCGAGGCTCAAAGCGAGGTACGAAAGAAGCAGAGAGATATAGACCACGAAGCGATTCATGAAGCTGCTGTCCGCGATGCTCGAAGGATTCAGAAAGAGCGAGGAGAATCAATCTGAAATTCAGGTGTGGAGGACTTTCTAATGTTTTGTGCCTTACTCGAGGATATTTAGTTAATCCGACGTTCTCCCGGTAGATTTTCCACGTGTTTGCACAAAACATCTGAGTTTGATCTGGTCACCACGAGAAAAGCCTTGCGAGAGATTTCAACTCCGTTGGTACACATAAATGAGTTGATGTTATGCACTGGGCACCTTGAAGGCGGCTCGTAGTAAGGGTCAAGAGGGCAGGCTCGTTTGTTTACGTGTGTATCAATCAGAAATTGAAATCAATTGAATTTCAAACTTGTTCATCGTCTCCAACATTAATGGCGAGTGCACGCAGTCTAAGTGATGTTCCTGAAGAAAGGGACTCTGAGATTTTCTCCACGGCTATCAGCCCCAGAACCTCTTCTACTTCCACCCAACCCTATTCCATGTCCTCCGCCGCGACATCATCCTCGTCTCTTCATCCAGATAGAATCAATGGAAGACCTTCGTCCAACTCACATACAGCCAGGAGAACCTCGAGTCTAAGGTCTATAGCCGCGACAGCCGCAGATTTGCAGGGTTCTGCCTCGTCGCCGTCGGCTGGAGCGGCAAATGGGAGTAGTGGGAACACTGGAACGGAAACCTCTACCCAGGCTCAGGCTCAAAGCTCAAGTGGATCGCAACACAGGAGCTCGTTACGACGGGCATCGTCAACGACGTCAACTATAAATGGGCAGAGCTCTGGTTCTGGACATACTTCGAACCCAAGTGTTTCCGGTGCTGGCGCCACGAGCAGCGCTACCCCACGACAATCTTCGTCTTCCTCTCGACATCGTGATAAGGACAGAAACGACACTCATATAGTGAAGATGCGAAGTACCCCGAGACTAGTGCACGACAAGGAAGCGGAGGCTGCTCCTAGTACTGGTATGTACTGGAGTCGTGCGCCTGTGTTTGGTGCTATACCGAACAGAACGATGCGGGCTCATAGTGTGACTTTGGTGGATAATGTGGTGTGGTTATTCGGAGGATGTGACGAACGAGAGAGTTGGAGAGATGTTTACTGTCTTGATATCGGTGCGCTCGCAAACGCTGTCCTCATTTGCAACCTTTAGCTAAACAAAACATCCAGAAACGATGCAATGGTCGCACCCAGATTGTGTAGGCGACATCCCACCTCCTTCGCGGGCCCACAGCGCTACACTCGTCGACAGAAAAATTGTGTTCATCGGCGGTGGTCACGCCTCAACCTACTACGACTCTGTATACATCCTCGACACCACCACTCGACGATGGTCTCGTCCCGTCATAGCACCAGGAGCCACACCACCACAACGCCGTGCCCATACTGCCGTTCTCAACGGCAACAAGATCTGGGTATTCGGCGGCGGAAACGGCATGGTTGCACTAGATGATGTTTGGACACTCGACGTGAGTGGGTTGTTGCCGTACGGGACGCATGGATATGGGAGTGGTTACGGTGGTGGAGGCTATTACCAGGGTGGGGGATATGGTAGCGGATTAGGGAGGAGTGGTAGTGGGAGAAATAAGGATGGTAGTGTGACGATGAAATGGGAGTTGATTGAGACCAGAGGCGTAAAGAAGCCGGGACCTAGGGGATACCATACCGCTAATCTTGTGGGGAATATCATGGTAGTGATCGGTGGGAGTGACGGAAAGGATAGTTTTGATGAGCTCTGGACGCTAAATCTGGGTATGCCAACTTTTTTGTCTCCTCGTCATCATTGACTCAGGCTATTCAGATTCGAGAGAATGGACTCAAATCAAGGCGAACATGTCCTACAAACGTCTAGCACATAGTTCAACGCAAGTCGGGTCCTACCTGTTCCTCTACGGAGGACACGATAGCACGGAATACACGTCCGAGCTCGTTCTTCTCAATCTCGGTGCGCCCTTCTCTTCGCTTTCTCTTGCATTCCTTGTCTAATGCTCACGCACTTGTCCAGTTTCATTACAATACGAAACGCGCACTGTCTACGGAAAGATTCCCGCTCCAAGAGGATACCACGCCGCAGTATTGGCAGATAGTCGACTTTTCTTAATCGGAGGTTTCAACGGCCTCACTTCGTTCGATGATGTGCAGATCTTGGAATTGGCTGCGAGCGCTTATTTACCTCAAGTCACGAGTTTTGCGATTGAGGCGCTGGTGCCTTGATACCTTGATTAGACAGCTTTCGACGATCTGCGCTTTTCGACTTTCTGCTGGGTCGACCTGTTATTTTGGGATGATGTGGAGCTTCTTTTCTATTTTGTATATATCTTCTGACGTTTCTTTTTGGGATTTAATGGGGCGAGCAGGTTTCTCTCTTGTTTTCGATTTCTAAACGCTTACATTACCTATATCCAATGTCAATGTCTGTGCATCCCCCGCGCTTGGCGGATTTTGAGCCGAAGAAATCATCAACACCATTAATCGCTCTGGTTATCTATTGAGGGCAATGTCTTCCTACATAAAGTCCTCCCAAGTATCATTTTCGTCGGTATGAACTCTCGGGAAAGTTGCCGACTCGAAATTCGGAAATTCATATAACTTGGCAATAACCGTACCAATTCCATCCTGAGGCAAATTTTCATGAATCTCAAGATTATGCTCTTCGACCGTTTCCCAATCGCCCAGAGAGCACAATTTGACCCGCTTATCAATTTCTCCCCTTCCAAGTTTCCTCAGCCTCTCCCATTGACTCAAACCTCCTGCGCCATCCACTCTGAAATGGGCCAACAGAACACTAAGTATTCGTTCAAGGGGTAGAAGTACGACAAATTGCTTGAGTTTGATGGGAAAGTATTCCCGAGCTGCGGTTGCGAGATCGTATACTTGATCTACGATTCGTCTTGCTTCAATGGCACTGCTAGGATCGAGGACATTTTCGTCGAGCATATCAACACGCATGTGGGTGAGGTTCTCGAGGGACTTGAGACTCTTCCATGAAGGGAGGTGGGGTTCCTTGGATTGAATATCGAGCCGAGTGACGTTCTGGAATATCGGCAACTGGAAAATCCTCTCATCCTTCGGGAGCAAATCAATATTGAGACAAAGGACCCTCAGTCGATCCCAACCATCCCTTCTACTGAGAATATCGACCAGATTGTTTAAAGGTCTTGGAACCCAGCATTCCAAGCTTGTCAGATTATCGCAGATCAGCAAAAGCTTGAGCTCAATACAGTTCTCGTCTCTGAGATCTCGGCTGATATAAATACGTCTGACGCTTCTGGCGTAGAACTCTTTGGGCTTTGACTCGAATGTGCGCTTGTAGCGATCGAGACGCCATGTGCTGAAGAAGAATCTGCAGTCATCGTAAACGAGGGGTTCGATCCTGGATGAATGCGGAATTCCTTAGATTTCGGAATGTAAATGCGGGAAAAGGGAGTTGTCGATGGCGTACCATTCTTTGACAAGGCGAGAGATGTATACCCATGTGACGGGAAACTCGGGAGAGTCGTAGTACGCGATCTCGAATATTCGTCTACCCAGCTCTTGGGGTAGGTCGTTGAATTTCGGGAATGATGGGATCACAGAATTTCTAAGGGAACGCCAAGCGTTCTCGCGCAGAGCAGCAGATCTTCTGTAAGCGTCGGGTTCGGGTGGTTTCTGGTTGCTCGAGCCATGATAGACTTAGTGAGAAGTACTGGGGTATTTGTCTGTCGTCAGGTCTGTCATACTTATAGGAGCAAAAGAGCCGAGCTGATTTCCGTTTAGGTCCGTGCCCGCTTGAGCCCATTTCGGCCATCAATTCCCGCTTTTGCTTCCGACTCAGGCTTCAAAGCTTCAAAAATCAGCTGTACAAAACACAAATTGCCAAGGCCACCTGTATCATGCTACATTACGCAGTAAAATCTCAGTCACCGCTGTCACACCAAGAGTTGAAACGGAAAACGCTCGCATCTTCTCTCGTTCTCCCCGTTCTCCTCAATTTCTGCCCATATCTCGGGATCAAAAGGATTATTCCTAGGCCCCGTCAGATAACAGATGCTCTACTGATTCTTCGTCTTCCGGCTAGTACTCTAAATTTAACGCCATGACCCGGAAAATCTAGCGGAATTGCTCCCCTCGACACAGGGCCATAACCCGTGAGCGTAAGGATCATCGCTCCTCGGTAGAGTGGGATCACGATTGAAGTTTGGTGTGAAGGGTAAGTAGCCCTCGTAAAACTCTGCATGCTTCTCATACTCTTCTTCCTCCTCTGAGTCAGAAAATCCATCCGATTCACTCGGTGGTTCCGGAAACTCGCCTAAACTTCCTAGCAGGACCCGTTCATCAAATGTCCCGAGCCTTATATTCTCCACCTTGTCAAGCCGTTCATCTCGATCCTCTTTGACCTTGTTGTCGACGAACAATTGAAAGAGGACGTAAACGGGGACTAGGATTACAAAGTGTTGGAGACTTTGGGGGAAATGCTTGGTTGCCCGTTTGCAATGGTAATGACATGGTCTGCAGCTTTCATAGCCTCGTCGGGTTCGAGCTCCTCCGTCATGTTCACGAACATATGGGTGAGATTCTGAAGAGAATCGAGCCCCTTCCATGAAAGAGGCTCGGCGCTTTTGGACATGATATCGAGATGGGTGACGTGTTGGAACAGAGGGAGCTGGAATATACTCTCGCTCTTGCGGAGGATATCTATATTGAGGGATAGAGTCTTCAGCTTTGGCCAACTCTTTGAAATGAGAAGATCAGTCAATCCCTGTCTAGGGTCCGACCAACATTCTACACACCCGTTTGAATTGGACGTTTTTAAAAGATCAAATTTTGATGTCCAATAAAGCTCCTAAGTTCCACTAGCGCAAGGGGAGAGTTTGAGATCAATTCGGCCTCCGGGATGAACGTCATAAAAGGGTCTTTTGACAGGGATATAGAAAAAAGGTCATTCTAAGGATCATTATGTGAGGGCTAAATGCCGACATCGAATAGAGCATTTTTTCGATCGTTTGAGAAGACTCCATTTGAACTCAATTCTCCCTCAAAACTCCCATACAGGCCGTCACGGTAATGCTGCTTTAATAGCAAATAAATTCGATATTATTTGTTTTTCTGTTATTCACACCGGGCAATTCACACCAGGAAAGTTACAAAACATTAAAATGTATTTGGATCAGTGTATCATAAGTATCGGAAGGAGCGGCGGATATATCAAATGAGAGACAATAATGAAGGAACAGGTATCAAGGACTCAAAAAGTCCGGCTATATCAAACGAGGGACAATACAGAGCAAGTCGAAACAAGGGACAACATGGAGCAAGGGGTATCAAGGACTTGAAGTCCAACGATGTCAAAAGGAAAGATAATACTGAAGAAGGTGGGTATAGAGGACTCGAAGTCCAAGGCCATCATTGGCGAGAGCATTAAAGAGGTTGGCTAATGGAGCGAGCATCATCGTCAACCCCACTCTTCTCACCGCACTTGTCACTCGCAGTTTTCATGGCTTCTAATTCCTTGAGCCTGCTGTCACCGGCGCCAGGAGCCCCGAATGTGTGAACATCAGTGTGAAGAATTAAAGTCATGTACCTGTGGATCGAGGGGTTAACGAACTGTTACAGAGCCTTGAACCAAAGAACTTACTGGTTCTGACGAGCAATGGACTTGGAACGAGCCTCGTGCAGGCTCTTGTCGACGAAACTCCAGTAGTCGAGATCAGGCTTCTCCATGACAGCCAGATAAGCATTGCGCTACATTACACATCAATTTGCTGTATAAATGTCCAATTGAGTCATGACTCACCAAATATGCAATGCGAGCCATGCGTTTGTATGTGACCTTGAGTTGTGCACACTTGAGAATGTACACAGTGGCCTGCGTCAACTCGGCAAGATCTTGACTAGGGATTTTCATGCTCCCGTCTTTGTTGGTGGCACCCAAAGACTCAAGAATCTGAAGTAGGCATGAATCAATTTGAACTGGTGGGATATGGGGCATGCGCACCTTCTTTTTGATATCACAACGGCGGCTGCTGAGCGTCTTGCGAATGCGAGAGTCAATGATTGACTTCTTGGCTCTTTCAGATTTCATGCTCGAGTGGTAGCCAATACCACGCTTCTTCGTAATGAGTTTCTTTGCCAGAGACACAGTTCAGCATACACAGGACAGCTTGAAGTCAATACACTCACCCAGATTGTTTCGAAAGGCCCCGGCTCTGGGATACTGGCAGCAGCCGAGTTATCCTCCTTGTCGGCATAGCGAGGCGTGTCAGGATTCATTAAAACAACGAAACACTGACGGTCAATGTAATTCTATTTCAAATTTGAATACTTAGTCTTTCAGTGAAGGTGAATGACTCACGCCAAGTTCCTTGGGCACTCTCCAGACAGAGGTGTTGACAGGGGCATCCACTTGCGGAATAGACCTGTCCCGGATTGAAAGCACAGTGGAAGCAATCCACATTTGGCGTTCTGGTACTGACATCTGATGGAGTGGTAATTATGGAACATGACGCGTGCGACACATGCGACGCGTGCTTGAAAGACTTACCGATGCCAGGCTATCAAGCTCATCTTGAGAAGTCTTGATGAGCTTCTTGCTGCGACCCGCAGACAAGGCCACCTGACCAAGATCTTCGAGCTTTCGCTTGTTCTTGGTCCTCTCACCTGCAGAGGTGGGTTCAAGTGACAGAGGACGCGACGCGTCTTCATCTGAACTCTCCTTGTCACCTCCGTCTGGCAAACTAATAACGTCTGCCTCAGGCTCCTGAGGCTCAACAGAGCCACGAACTGGGGAGCTGGGGATGTCCTTGAAGCTGATAGCGGAGGCCATGGGGATGAGTTGAGTGAGAACGAGGGAAAACGGGAGAATGTGGACTGACTTTCAGTCAACCGGATTGTCACGTGGCACTGCTGAACTTGTCATGTTTTGCGCTTTGTTGCAACATTTGATACAACATTATGGCGCCTGAAAGAGAAAAAAATAATGATGGTGGTACGTCAAAGCGATAATAAAATACATACCTTGTTGAATTTGTCCAGATTTTGAGCCATACCCTGGAAAAAGACTGAAGTGTATCCCATGCACCGAACACCAGGGATTTGAAAAGCACTTTGACCGTAAAGCAAAAAACAAACATGTGAACTCAAGAGCTCACCTCAATGCTCTCTCCAGGCGGGAGGACCTAGTAACGGAGACAGCGGCCAGGTCTCCACCAGCAGTCAACAGTCTTGGGTCGACTTCGATGCTTGATATGCTTCTCGGAAGGCTGCCTGGTATTGACAGCTTGGATGACGTGGAGATGTCCAACGATTTTCAGGACACTGTGGAGTTTGAGATGGGCTCAGATTTTGGTGCTCAAGAACTCTTGACAGCAGGAGAACGCACCAGAGATAATGTACAGGAAGCATGTGACAAATTATATTCTCGGATTACTGGCATATCGGAGCACACCGGCAGCGATGTCGACTCAGAGTATGCCAGTGACATAGATAATGACTGCTCAGGTATGTTATACCTTTCTCGTTCTCTGAGGTTTCGTGAAATGAGTTAGAAATTCCAGACAACAGATCAGAAACTCACGCTTCTGACTCCGAGTCGGAGGAGTCATTACCAGACTCTGAGAATATTGACTGGTTTCCGTACCCTTCGAAAACGGCCTTTCTACTCGATTGGTTAGACCGTGGACCACGCCATAGACTCACCAGTGAGCAGCTGAAAGCCACGATATGGGCCATGAAAGAAGCTGGGACACCCAACGTCCCTTCGTTTTATGCCCTACGGAAACTCCAGGGCAAGCTGAAGGAAAGACTCGTTGCTACAAAAAAATGTGTGTCAGTTGCAGGGACAGAGTTCTTTATGAACAGTCCTGTTGAAACAATTCGCTTAGTACGTCCTTCTGGAAATAATGATATTCCATGTGTCATACTCACTTTGTTTCAGGAATGGGCTAACCCACAAGTCCGGAAGTATCTCCATGTTTATCCAGAGGTGACTGATACCATCTCCGAATTCTGGCATGCAAAGAAGTATGTCGCTGAGATCCCTGCATCCCAACAAACACCGATGTGGGCCGACTGGAAGAATAAGCCTTACAAACACTTCTATGTGAACGAGATAGCTGAACTTACAACTGGAGAGCGCATCATCCCATTGCGCTGGGTGGTATATCGAGGAGAGGAACATGCTGAAGCTGTATTCCTGCATGAAGCGACACTGGGCAAGCACGAACTCCACGATCCTCAACCTAAATTTGTCCCATGTGCGCAGCTTGAGCGTAACTTCCTGGACCTGAAGATAGAATACCCGCACCTTTGTATACACGGTCAGGACATACACAAGCGTGCTAATTCAAGGCTGACCTTCGTTCCGTTTGTAGACAACTCCGTTCTGATGGCCTTTGGCCTGAGTCAAGATTCGATGCCACATCCCGTCCGAGCGATTGCTGCAGGGCGCCCCGCGTTCTGTGTGCGATTGATGCCCTGGTCAGACGATGTATCAGGGAATCGAAGCAAACAGTACAACGCTCACATGAACGTGTACTTTACAAGTGCGAACATACCTCATCGTGTGCGCGCACAAGAATACTTCATTCATTTTGCTTCGACTTCACAAGAAGCATCTGCTTTGGACCAGATTGATGCATTCTACAAAGCTTTGTGAGTATACATACCCATTTCTGTGATATGTTCGCTGAGAGAGCGTGTTGAAGGCAAGCAGAGGACGACACCTGGCACGAAGCATGGGACTGTCAGCTTAAACAAGATATAATATTCAAAGTATTTGCGCACCTTCATGCAGGGGACAATCCCATGCAAGCCGAGTTGGCATCAAATCCAGGCTCAAACTCGAAGTTCTGGTGTCGGTCGGACAAGTCGGGAGGAACAAAGGAGGCAAGGGAAACTGACGAAGGGTATCAAATGTTGTATCAGGTAAGCGATCGGTGAGAGATTGATCAGAAGCAAATTACTGATTGGCTGCTTATCAACCGCTGGGGAACTCCAGTTCCCAGAGATGGATGTTCGACGTCCAGAAGAGACCATTGCTGTAATCAAAGACCAATTACGAGCTGCTGCCCTCGGTGTTCAGAGTCAGGTCGATAGATTGGTAACTGAGACTGGTGTCAAGGATCGCATAGCGGCAGTATGGATCCCAAAATTGATTGAGCGAGCAAACCAGGAGCAGGTTGCTCGTATCGATTCGGAAGAAACGAGAGACCAACGGTTGAGAGTGCGGATGAAAAAGAAGGATCTCAAAATATTGAAAGACAATATTAAGGTTGAGATCCAGCAAGATGTCATTCGCTGGTTATTTACCCAGCCAGAGGACAGGTTTACTAAAATACCTCTTAATTCTCGTGAGTATGACTCCCTTGAATAAGCTGTAGATTTCATTCGCTAATCTCACGATACATACTGGCAGCTTGCCGTTTTGACTTCCGTCCAGGAGACCATTTCAATATTTTATTTGGAATACCTGGTACGAGTGCACTAATGATGTCATTGTCATCTCGAAACATCTCATCTGTGTCTTGTTTAGGACTGGATCCTCATGCGGACACGCCGTGTGAGATCCTTCATACAATATTGCTGGGGCTGGACAAATATACGTGGTACGAAACTTCTGATAAATGGACTGCCCGTAAAGACCGAGAATTTGCTGCAAGCCTCGAAAACCTGTCAACCGATGGACTTACACTTACCTCCTTTCGACCTAAGTATATGCTGCAATATAAAGGTTCACTCATCGGACGTCAGCTGAAGGCACTACAGCAGCTGGCAATTTTTTGTTTAGTTCCCGATGCTTCTCAAGTGACGACAGCAAGAGAAACCAAATTATTTGACTTATGGAAGGCTCAGGKCGAGTTGGGAGCTCTGCTCTTGGTTCCCCGAAATTCAAGATATGAATTCTTATTTGGTATGTTTGACGTCTGATGTTCTAAATTCAACCGTGGATTTAAGCAAATTCTTATCACAGGAGGACTTAGATCTTGCAGTCAATAACATCCTTGACTGCTGGGGAGCCTTTGATCCCGCTCGAATTCAATACAAGCTCAAACTTCATCTCCTGACTCATTTACGGCGTGATATCCTTCGTTTCGGCCCTGCTGTATTATTCTCCACTGAATCCTTTGAAGCATGGAATGGAATTTTCCGATCATGTAGTGTTTTATCCAACCATCAGTCACCCAGCCGTGATATTGCGATCACTCTTGCCGGAATGGAGGCATTTAAACACATGGCTAGTGGAGGGTGGTGGGAGGAGAACGGCACCCACGTTCAGGCAGGGAAAGGCATTCTGCAATGCTTCAAAGAAAATGTGTCATTTCGTCACTGGTTGGGCCTTGGCCCTGACGGCAAACTGCCTCCAGGTTTGTTCCTCTAAGGTTCACATGAGTCGTTCTAATAGCTTGTTCTCAGGCACTGTCGTAAAAAAGCCCAAGAATGCTCATACATCAGCCACTCTTTCCACTTGCATCACTTCTCGAAGTGACCAGAACACATTCTATGGCAGTCTGGATTCATCACTAGCCATGGAATATGTTCAATGTTCCTACGTTGTCTCAGGTGCAGATGATGTTTGTAAGCCTTATTCATGGGTGTTTTATCAACCTGAGTTGGTATGTTTAGCCTCTCATCTGTTTATTCAGATTCTGACCGAGCCCCGTTTCTTTAAGACCGGTCAGTTTCATGCAGGGAGAGTTATACAAGTTCTAGCGCCTTCAATGTGTCCAAAAGAGACAACGTCAGGTGTTATTCACTTGGAGCGTTACAGTGTTATTTCGGACAGACATCCCAATCTGGGGATGCCTATCTTAGAGCGATTGGATGGGCATGACGTCGTGCCATCGAAGGTAAATTGCCACCAACCGGGTCTCAAATTGCTAATTGATTTCACTCTCAGTCTATCAGGTTTATTTTCAATGCTCAATGTGATCCAAGAGGTCCGCGCGACACCTCGGATGAGGGCAACCCCCATCAGGTACATCGATTTGTGATCAATACTCACGCACTTCATAATGCACATCTGCTCCGTGCTGCTCTTCCTCGTGAGCTCACTCGACCCATTGCGAAGTACAACTCAGAAGATCGCGCCAAGAAACACATTGAGTGGGCTCAGGGGTTACGAGTGTCCGGTCCTGCAAAGAGGCAAGCCACAAAGGAAAAAGCAGCGGCCACACGGCTGAGAAAGAAGGCGGCGGCGCTAGCAGTAGCCGAAGAAGGCTGACTTAGGTCAGTTATGGTCGAGGTGTGGGGTTTGGCAACGAAAATCGGCGAGGAGCGGTTGGAATACATTTTGTTAGAAGCGGGCTGGCAAGATTTGTAGGACCTTGATTGGACGTCAAATAGACTCTCAGATAATGCTTTGCCACTTGGCTGTCATGTAATAGTTTATTCGGCCTCAATTCGACGTCAGGGATACTCTTTAATTGATGTCAGGGACTGGATAGTTATTTGATTCTTGTTTGGATGTCAAAAAAAGACTATTTCGTAACATCTTTTCGACGTCAGGGACTGGACTCTCATTTGACTCTCGTGTGAAGGTCGATTTGAGACTAACACAGGACGTCAATTTTAGGCCGGAATCCTGGGTCATCATTTGATCATTAGGGCCGAACGGGTGTGTAGCGTCTCGAGATTGTCACAAACGGAGAGCAGCCTGAGTTCGACCGCATTTTCACCTAGGCTTGGTGGACTGCGGGTGAAGATCCGCTTCACGTGTTGGGCGAAAAATTCCTTGAGTTTGGAGTCCAATGACCTCTCTAGCGACTCCAATTTCCTTCTATCCCAATCCTGTGCTGCCCGGCCATTGTATCGGACAGGCAGTTGAATTGACTCGTAAATGTCTGGCTCTACCCTAGATATTTGCTAGGTCAGAATATGGATGATCGTACTGGAGCGAGAGTTGGACGTACCACTCCTTGACTTGGCGAGAGAGATAAGCCCACTGGTCGATGTGGCGGTATATCTGACCATTAACTAGGCTTGCAAACTTGAAAATGCGTTTTTTGACCTCCGGTGGAAGATCGTTAAACCTTGGGAACTTCCGTGCTGGTTGTACCGGGCGGCGTTGAGCCTTGTTATCCGCGCGAGGTTGTCCTTGATGAGATTTTTGTCCAATGTTGTTTTTCTTGTTTTTCTTGTTTTTCTTGCCTTTGCTCTTTGAAGTGGCAGAACCGGGATTGCTTGCAGCAGCGCTGGAGGACTTTGAGGAAGGATTGGGCGGCTGAGGGCCTCTTTTATTACTGGAAGCAGGTGGTTTGGCCATGCTTAAACCTTGATGGAGGACAAAGAGGTGGGTTGTGAAACGCAGACCGAGCTAGCGGGTAACAAGGAGGCGACAACTCTAAGGAACTAGCTCCGTCAGGGCCTAAGTGAATGTGGTGCATCATTTACGTGTATAGCGTCTCTCGGTCAGCTAGGAGAGATTAAACTCGATGAACTCGTCGCTAACCTGACACTGGAAAACCGATTGAGACGAGAGGACAATGGCTGCTACATTGAGCTTTGCAGTTTATAAGACCAAGAAACACATCATCTGTATGTAAAAACTACTGCTCCGAGTCCGGCGAGTCTATTCCAGCCCACTCTCTCTCCGAACAATAATCAATTGCTTTTCTTTCTCCAGCCTTGTTCTTATCGTCAACCTGTTGCCAAGCTTCGTAATCAAATGGATCATTCTGCGGACTGGTTGGGTTGGCAAGATTTGCGGTTGTAAAGAGATAGTAGTCGCAAAAGTTTGAGTGACTTCGTCTTCGCGGTCGTACTCAAGTATTTCTAAGTCGTCCCACGAGTCCAGATCACCCGTACAGCCGAACAGGATACGCGGATCGAATAAACCGACTCTAAAATCCTCGAACTTCTTCCATGTCTCGTCGTCGGCCCGCATCGCCCTTCGCCGGATAGCGATGTTATAGATGACATGGATCGACATCAGAATGACGAAGTGCTTCAGGTTAGGAGGAAAGGACTTTTGTGCTTCGATTGCGATAGTGTAGGCTTGACAAACGGCCTCGGTATGCTGTCTCCAGTGAAATCTCTCCATCATCTTAACGCGCAGATGGGTCAAGCTCCGGAGTTGCTCAAGATCCTTCCACGACGGCAGAGCATCTTCAGAACGGAGATCGAGGTGGGTAAGATGCTGGAAAAGGGGGTAACAGAAAAGCTCTTTGTCTTTGGGCAAGAGCTCAACGTTGAGGCAGAGAATCTTGAGCTTGGGCCAATGCTTCGTTGTGAGAAGCTCGCTCAACTCCTGCCTTGGACTCGACCAACATTCCAGAGATTCAAGATTATCACAGATGGGGAGTAATCTGAGCTCGACACCGTTATCACCGAGCTCAGGTTTGCTGTTGGTGAAGATTCGCCTGACACATCTGGCGATGAATTGCGGTGGTTTCATTTGGAGCATTTGACCATGAAGTGCCAGAGACTTTCGATCTCTCTCAAGTACCCTAGGTTCGTATTCGCAGGGTAAGACGATTGACTCGTAGACAATAGGCTCAATCCTGATATAATTAACCAACGAAGTTATACTCTGCCTCAACAAATTCACGAGAACTCAACGTACCATTCTCTGACATTTCGCGAGATATAGATCCATCTCTTGACATGAGGGTTTCTCCAATTGTGCTCCGAAGCAGCGATCTCAAAAATTGCGCGCTGTATTCCATTGGGTAGGAGCCTGAACTTAGGAAGTTGGCGGGCAGGAACAGGGAGCGGCTGACGCTTGGGAGCGTTTTGGGCTGTGTGACCGTTTTTGCGACTCCGTTGCTGTGAAGGTTGAACGGAACCCGAGTTGGTAGCTGCGGAATGACTATAGTCTGAGTTGGTAGCGTGTCGAGAACTCTCGCCAGTGGAGGAAGCTAGCCGGAACATCTTTAAAAGTGAGCGGCTAGTTTGCGGGCGAAGGTTGAACGTTGGACATTGAAACTACCTGAAACCTGAAAACCATGCATTTAAATTGTCCGAGAACGACCCTTGATCACGACAGCGGATGAAATTACAAACCCATCACATTAAGCTTTTGCGGGAAGAATCAATCTGCCTTTAGGATGTTTAGGCTGATTTTACTGATCTCAGAAGCTAAAAAAATATTTACAACACCGTGCAACTCTTCCAGCCTTCTCTGATATAATCTGCCATGATTCGTATAATTACCTTTGACGGATATCTGGGGCTCAAACTTCGGAGGGCCATAGTGACTTACCCATGGAGTGTGGAATTTTCGGGACGCACAGGGAGCCATCGAGTTTGGGATGTCGCCACTGTAGTAGTAACTGTGTTCTGGCAAAATCTTTGCTGAACAATGACTGTAAACTGGTGGTTTTAAGCAGGTTACAAGGGAGAAAGAGAACTCGAAGATTTCGGCTTCATATCGGTTGCCAGTAAGTAGGTTGTTCGACCCTTGTAGTAATGTACGTATTACGCTTTCGTTCGGCAACATGACAGTAATACTTACATAGATACTGCACCTCGCCAGGACTGACTCCTGTGTCAGTATACTGGATTTGATGAAAACATGAATCATTTCATCGCTCGAGGATCCAGTTCGTTCAGGCAGGTTCAGCAAAGCAAAAACCTGAGAAAACAGTCGCTGGTTCCTGGATAAAAAAAACCGATTGATCATGTGCATCAGTGACCCGCTAGCGGTTAAACTTAGTAGGGTCACCTTCGTCATAGTCCTGTGGCAATAGTGCTGCGACATAGAAGCCTAACAAGAAACCAATCATAGTCTACAAGGACATAAAGCATAGTTTTGAGAAGAGAGCATACGCCGTACTCGTGGCCCTCAGCTGCAGTCTTTGAAAGTCGAGGCACATCGGTAATCGATCAGTAGCGTCAGAAAATACAATTGATTTATTGATCGCCAAGAATAGATTTCAGACGCCGATCATACTCTTTCATGCTTCTTTTTGGCTTAGCTGGCTTAGCGTGAGCTTGCGAGTCTTGTTCGCCTGTTGTTCGCCTTCACACACGTCCACACCTGCTCTCTGCCTTCCTTTACGCCCAACTTTGTGACATATTCCTTCGTAAACACGATGCAGCCTCTCACAACGATAGCCACTTTCATCTTGGCAAGTTCTTCGGTTCTGGCAACTGAGTTCCTAGTGGGTGTTGGAATGAATGAGACGACTGGGTAAGCTTCGTGTCATACGCGTCGCGTTCGCATTTTCGAATCATCTCATCCCTTTCCCTCAGGCAAAAGGGAGTCGGTTTCGATCCCTCTGTGATTCTTCCAGTTGTTGGTGACAACGTGAGGTTCGAGTTCCGCAGTGGAACACATAGTGCAGTCCGTACGTTGATGCGGTTGCTCTATTCAACAAGATATATTGCTCATCTTTGTGACACAGAGACGACATTCGACACACCTTGTGTTCCTCTTCCCGGAGGATATAACAGTGGGGTTTTCACTGTGCGTCTCACTGCCTCGTTTTTCATCCGCGGTATACGAAGCTTACGAGAATGGTACGACTTTGAATAGGTCGATGATAGCGCTGCTGTGGATGCACCCAACCTTCCAAGTGTCCTCTTCATGATTAATGACACGATCCCCATGTGGTAAATTTTATATCATCATCCGTCAGCGAACAAACTCCATCAACCCCTTCGTATTCGTAGGTTCTTCGATCAAGCGAGCGGCAATTGTCAACAAGGAGCCGTGCTCGCTATCAACCCCTCCACCTCCCAAACAGCTGATCAGTTCAGGGCCAATGCAGCGAAGAGTCCTGTTGCACCTATGTCTACTTCGACTGAATCTTCGCCTACGTCCAGTGGTTCTGCCGCCGGAGCTTCTGGCTCTTCCGGGAATAACGGTGCAGCTGGTGTTGTTGTAACAAGAGCAAGTGTTTCTGGAGCGGTTGGCGTGACTGTTGGTGCTTTGGCAGCAGCATTCTGGCTTTGATACGAGCCACTGGACTTTATTATCGGCTATACATATAACGACATATCATGATCATTTACGATTTTCTTTTCTTACTTTTTTATGAACTCGTTTTCTTGGTATTCTATCCTGATCACATTCAAATGGATCTCGAAAGTAACGTCCCCGTCTTAAAAAGAGGTCACTTCAGAAGTAATAGAATCCTGAGAGGTAGCGAGTGGAATCAAAAGATAAGAGTCACTGGGAACACCCTCTAGAGAATTCCGTACCTGCGACGGGAGCGAACAATTGATTTAGACAATAAAATTTCCATAATTGAGGAACTAACCACACTATCCTACATACAAAGGGACAGCTTTCAGGCTCGAGTTTGTTGACTCATCGAAATGTCATCAGGATACACTGTCGTAAAAACAACGGTAGTATCCGAATTGGCCTGTATAGTCGACTGGACATCGCGAATATGCCGACCCAAACCCAACTGGACGATTATTAGAGTCGGTGCAAAGAACTAATACGTATGGTTAGAATACGAATAGAACTCTTTTCACTTGACGTCTCACCGCGATTTGAGTTAGTCCTGTATCAACAAAGAACGACGGAGTGCGGGTCTAGAGTATCGACGTCAGAAAAAGACATTCTGGTATTTTGAGAGCCGAATTGCAACTGACCGAGACCAGAATCTGATCGAGTAAAATGTACAAAGAGTAAACGGCGCCAGACTCAATCCTGCAGATCTATCAGTTTTCGAGACGCCGGAAGATCAAGATAAACTCACACAACAGTCAGGAAGGAGTAATACTTCTTAGCTAAACCAGGACCAAGCGCCTTACGCGCTTGTCTACCCATCCACCAAACTCGAACAGCTAGTCCTCTTGAGTTAGCTGACTTTTCTCCGCATGGAGAAAGCTGAAAGGATACTCACCGGTTAATGTAGTCACTGACAAATTCAGTGACAAAGTTAGCCACAGATACACATATTTCCGCCAGCTGACCAGGATGACCGCTTCAGACATGATGACGAATCCGCAGACTAATCCGTCGAGATTATGAACGTTAGCCAACCTCAAGGGATAAAGGAAGCGGTTTCCTACTCACGGCTGCTTCCCAAAAACAAAATACAAGGTCCCGCGATGGCATATTTTGAGTGACCCCAGACAGCGTAACAGCGGTACAACTAACAATCGTCGTCGTCGTCTTTGTGAGTAATGCGAAGCTGATTAGCGACGACTTTGTCTGGCCATACTTACCAGTAAGATGTCAGCAATGGTTCTGAGACCACTAGTCAGCGATAAGCTCAGGAGAGATAAGGGAGACTAACGTATTGAATAGCATGTACATGTGCTCCGCTCGAGCAATGGCGACTGGAGTCGGGGCATCATACATCAAGATAGCAAAAAGCATGAATATGCTTGTGCAGATACAAGCGGTTGCGATGCTGAACGATGCGAATACGGCTAAAAGTAGTGGCCATCTGTTAACCTCCTTGTACTTTTGGGTAAGGATCCAAACAGCCGAGAGGAAGAGCATGACATTGATCCCTGGGTGGTCGGAGGTTAACATGGATAGAAGCACGATTCAAAGAATCAAGTGCACCATAGAGGAAGGTTTCAAACTAGTAGATAATCACGATCAGCCTTCACATTTCGCAGTAGGACTGTCCGTACCATATATCCCGCAACATACTCCGAGAAAGGCCGCCCTTGCTGCGCCGGGATCTGCGCTCGTCTGATGAAGTCCATTTGCTGTTCACCCCAGTTCATAATGGCCATGTCGAGTTAACCGGCGGGTCTTGAAGCGTAGACAGATAATCTGCACAAGCCGGCGGGACTGAGAGCACAAGGGTTCAGAGGAGGGGGCACCGGATAGGATCGCCGAAAACTGAGTATGGTTATATTTGTATTTGGTGGACAAACGACAGGTGACCCCCAAGTAGCCATAGTCTTCTTCTTCTGAAAATTAGTCACCGTTCTAAACTTAAGCCACTTACAGTGAGTACCTACGAGGTAAAGTGACAAGGCAGATTTTGAGGGTGAAACAACGGCCAAACTTTCATGCAGGAGTGCAGGGCGGGCTGTGACCGAGAAATTCAGTAAACTATTGATTTCAGATGTTAGGGTAGGAAAACCACGAGTTGCGGTCAATTGTGGTTGTGTTATCCGGTCAATCTGGAAACCCATTTAAGTCTAAGTAGAGTTAAACCAGATATAACGTTTCCAATAATGTCATTCATACAGTTATTTCCACCTTGCTCGGTTATCAGGAAGAAGCAGATCAAGAATGCCGAAATTGAACCCACGTAGTGGTAGAGTTACCCAAAGAGATGTGTTCATCCAGCCAGGATTCAGAACATTTGAATCGAACAAACAAATTTGGAAAGCCCGAGGACGGAGAGCGGATTTATCAGAGTTTTCCTTCCCCTGATAACGTTACTCGGTGGACCCTTGAACTTCTTTCTAATCAAGTCAACCTCTGAAAGGCACGAAGGGGCCGCAAATGTCAACATTGTTCCACCAAGTAGGCTCTCTCACCTGGAGCTCCATAGGCATTTTTAAATAATCGACTGGGATGGGCGATAGTTGGGCGATAGTCAAAGGGGAGGCCGGACGGCAAGAATTAGAAGCCAGCCTCCTATTGGCAGACGTCAGAACAGTTACGTGGCTTCTAGTGAAATGGAGGCTCCAGGAATATATCACTCGGTGACCACAAATAAGTGGCTGAACGAGTAGCAGGTGTCTAAATGAGAAACAGATTTGAGTGTCACATAGAGTCAGAGTCGAGACTCGAATGGTCCAATTCCGGGGGGCAGAAAGCCGTTGATTCATTCAATGAAGACTTTGCGGGACTTGCTGGAGCTGCGGTCAATTGCAACAACCTAACGTGAGTGTAGGAGGGGATCACAGCGTGGCGTTTGGTGAGAATACAACCCTTGATAGTTGCAGACTGGTGATGTAAAAACTCCCAAAGGTCGCCGCACCTTCAGCGTCCCGCGAGGATAAAGCCAATGAGGATACTAAAGCGAAGATGCCCCGAGGAAGACGCTAAAATCCGTGGAGCGTTTTGATACTAATAAAATCAGGTTACTGGCAGATTGGATATGTTGTGGTAAACAGAAGGTCAGAGGCCCGGCTTCGGCTTCGGTGGACAGGTCGGAATCAATTGCTTTGTAAGCAAGCCGTGGAATGATGCTTCCAATTTGGCTTGCACTGAACAACGGCTCAGCACTGTCCTCTCACTCGTACGGGTATGATATGGTTCACTTAACGGCTGTTCGACACCAATTCAATGCCAACGTGCACATGCTAATCCGACAAACTTCTAGCGATATGTCAGCCTCGAGGCGGAACTGAGTTGGATCTTACAATTGAAGAGGTAACAGGGATTCGGAGGAACCGGCAGTGCCGAGCTTCCATGGGACTAGAGCAGGAATGTAGGACTATTTTCATATCTAGAAACCTATGTAACATTATTGTATGTAGTTTTATCAGCGGTCGTCTACCCTTCTGTATACTGACGTCACATCAGGGGAATTGATGCACATTGTACTTAACGTGTGAACATGTGAACGTCTGCTTTCATGACCAGCCACGATGAGCGCCAATCGGCGTCAGAAGCTCAGAACGGAACGTTGTTTAGTACCCTCCAGCTTTTAAACCGTGCGTGCTCCTACATCTGCAACTGATAATGGAATCAAAATTCTCCAAAATACAGATGACTACCGTTCGCACATGTACCTCCTGCCAATCGACTGAACCACCGCCGAAACGTTGTGGAGCATGCAAAAAGGCATGGTACTGTAGCCCTGCCTGTCAAAAACACGATTGGGTTCGCCACATCTTCGAATGCAATCCTTCAAGGGAAATCACGACAGCAGACCACCTAGCACTGGCCGTACGTCAAGGCGTCACTCCGGAACACGTTGATACCGTCTCCGACTATGGATTCTTGTCGACCGTCAGCCGTAGAGACACGATCATGCTTTTCGGCGTTTACGTTGGCCTTCTCGATGTTCTTGGAGTAAAACCCCTGATATTACACAAGTGGAGGAAGGAGGGAACTCTGGTTGAAAACATAGAGAAGGAGTTTGATCAAATTCCGGAGGACCTGAGGGGAGACTATTACCTGTGGTTCACGAAAAACCAACACGTTTTCAGCAGCGGTTTGACGCTGCAATCACATCTGAAGCGCCAGTCGAATTTGGAGGAAGATTCACGGCAGGCGTGGTGTTTCATTGGTCGGCCACCCGAAGCATCCACCAATGATATTCAACGGTGGACCTCTTCCCTTCCCAGTGAAGATAGAGATTGTTTTACCCTCTACACGCTACTTCTATCGGGCCCATATCCAAGTCCAGTTCGGCCCATGTGGATCCATTTTGGATTCTGCGCATGTCCGGACGAAGGGGCAGAGAAAAAGCTTGCGCGGTCGTATAAGCGACTCATCCGCGCTTGCAGCTTCAAGGAGTTCTGCATTGCGTATCGTTCATCCTCCCTTGCATCCCTATTCCTCAGGACAGGTGAAGATGAATACTCAAACCCTTACCTCCTCGATGTACTTTCACGGTCTCCACATGAACATAACCCTGTCTGGGATCTCAAACAATACATATGCAACTGGAGCTCCGTTGATATAGCTTATGCTTCGGTGGCCCCTCCACCCCCTCCGCGCTGGGGCTTCCCTCCGAGCCAAAATGCAGTCGACCGCCAAACCCTTGTCGAGCTATACAAGAAGTTTTTTGACCTAGGGGAAAATGCGAATCCTCTAGAGCTAAACAAAGCTCGCCTAGAGGATTGCCTCTTCCAGTTTTTTACGGAAGAGCTGTCCCTCTATTTGAAACCTACGAAGACATATAAACGGCTTTTAAGTCTCAGGGCGCCTCGAACAGCAAGGAGAGGTCAGCATTGAGGGTATCGTTGTGTTGGATCGATATCAAGTCTGTTAATTCTGGTCCACTTTCACACCTCCCCATGTATTACACCTTCGGAACTCGTTCAACTTTCACAGCATTTCTCATTTTGCATTGGAGATCTGAACCATTTTGGGACGCGTGCGAGACTCTGAATCAGCACATCAAGACAGCTTGTAACCTTGTTGGCCGAAATCCCAATCCATCATCCCCGCTGTCTTGAGCAATCCTCATCAGAACTTGAAGACTTGATCCACCTAGTAAGCGAACGAGACTCCATACAAGGTAAAAGGTATGAGTTTGAGCTTCCGATGATGTTTTCTTTACTAAGTATTTCGTGTTGCAGCTTACCAGATGTCTGACACAACCGAACACCAATGCAGCTCTTGCCATCGACCGGCACCTCCAAAGCAGTGTTCTGCCTGCAAGGTTGCCTGGTATTGTGATGCCGACTGTCAAAAGAAAGATTGGGTACGACACATCTTCGACTGCAGCTCTTCAAAGCCAATCACGACCGCAAACTATCTTGCTCTCGCTGTCAAAGAGCAACGTCTGCGGGATGATCCTCAAACGTGTCGTGATTATGGATTCGGGAAAGTCGACATTCTCACTGCGTCCAAGGAAGTACTCGGGCTTTATACTGTCCTGCTTGACCCAGATCGTTTGGGAGTGAAACCGCAAACGCTACATAAATGGATGTTGAGCGGCAAGCTGGCTGAAAAAATAAAGGCAGAGTTCGGCTGAGAGGGGAGAGCATTATGCTTGGTTCATCCGACATCAGGATGTGTTTGCGAAGCCAAAGGATACACAGAGGACGGCGGAGAGGACGGATGATTTGTTCCGCCGAGTTTGGACCTTTATCGGTCGGTCACCTACAACCCCTATTGAGGAGATTCACCGCTGGAGGCGATCCTTACCTGAAGATGGGCAAGACTGCTTTCTTTTCTACACCACTCTCCTTCTGGATGCTCCTCCTAGTGCTGCATTTGAGAGTTGGATTAGGTTTGGCTTCTGTGGCTGTCAAAACGAAAGAGCTGAGCGTGAGCTCCTTGGTCAATACCACGAGCTTGTCCGAAAGACCACGTTCAACGACTTTTGTACCGCATATAGCTCGTCCACTCTCCTCCAATTATTCAGGTCCAAGAGCATCGTGATTTCCGATCGATTTGTCGGCACTATTCTCGCTTCTCCAAATTTCCGGAATTCGGTCTGGGACCTAAAGCAATATATCAAGGGGAAGTCGACGCCAGGCGTGGACACGAGCCATTTGCAGCCCGTTCCTTCCGTCATGGTGGATTATGGCTTTATTAATTGCCAGAGGGAGTCGGAGCACAAGCTGCTGTTCAACGTCTACAAACGCTTTTTTGACATGGAATCTGCCGATCCTTTCCAACTTCACGGCGCGTGTCTTGAAGGGCGTCTCTTTCATTATTTCACAGAGGATTTAGGAATGACGCTTGACCCATTTAAGGTGTACGCAAGCCTATTAGAAAATCCATATCCCCTCCCCGAAGAGTGATCTTCTTTCAATTCTTTGCGTCAAAATGAAATTGTATATCTGTAATGCAATTCGACTGGATTGATTCTGAAGACCTGATCTGACTTGGGCGACTAGACGGGATGCTAATACTGAGTGGCCGTAGTCGGCAACCCTGCTGTATTTCCAACGTAATTCACGGCTACAAAAATGGATAATCAATCTTGTTCACCAGCGGCGCTGCTCTTGTCGTACAGCAACAAGAAAGACACTATATCGGAGAGCCCGTTGTAGCATGCAGTGGTCCGAGGGGTCGTGACCTTTGTTATTTCCTGTTTGCATTAAATCAACCACGCCATCAATTATCCTCGTAAGTCAAAACGCGTCCCTTACGCGTCCGCGGCCGTCCTGGTCTTGACCATCGCATTTCATTTACGCGTTTTGTTCACGCATCATCTGGCCATATAGCCTCTGTGCTCACCCTGCCGGTGAGTATCGTCCGTACCCCAACTCCCTGAACCCCTGTTTCTCCCCGGTTGATCGTTCTTGTTGGCTTCAGATGCCCCGAATCAGTGAACGCCAGTGTAATTTCTGCCATCACGCAGAGCCCCCACCAAAGCAATGCGTGGCCTGTAAAAAGGCTTGGTACTGCAGCGTCGATTGCCAAAAGATAGACTGGGTTCGCCATATCTTTGATTGCAACCCTACGCGACCCATCAACACTGCCGACCACCTCGCGCTAGCATGCTCTAAATTCACCATTCCGGAGCACCCGCAGACTTGTGCCGACTATGGATTCTCGTTTGTCGATCGCGACACCGCAATTCCCCTACTCGGATTATATGCAGGCTTGCTCCACCCGCATCGAATCGGAGTCAAACCATACACCTTGCATAAATGGAGGGTGAATGGCCAGCTAGTGGAGAACATAAAGAAGACGTTTGACGCGCTCCCCGAAAAGGCCAGAGGAAGTTGCTATACATGGTTTCTTGAGAACCAGGATGTGCTTGATGGTCGACGAACACAGGAGCAACGGGAGGATCAGATGAAGGTAGAGATTATGGCGCACTTCAAACGAGCTTGGGCTTTGATGGGTCGTGATCCTTCAACCCACCCCAACAAAATCCTCGAGTGGCGGGAGGCCTTATCTGATAAAGACGACAACTGCTTCCAGCTATATTCGCTATTACTCTCGGATTGTCGTCCGAGTACATCTTTTCACGAGCTCTGGGTTTCGTTCGGATTTTGTGGCTGTGCGGATGATGCTGCGGAGAGGCAACTCGTTGAATGCTACCTGGAACTAATGCGCAAGACGACATTTGACGACTTCTGTAACGCTTACGCATCTACGTCCCTGGTCACCCTCTTCAGAGAAAAGGGCGTTAACATAGGAAATCCGTTCGTTGTCGATGTTCTCTCTTCTCCTCTCAAAGAGATCAAATCTGTCTGGAAGTTGCGACTATATACCGAGATCAAAAAGGCCAGAGGACTGGAGGATGAGTCAGGACCCGCCCCTGATGTCTGTGAAGATTATGATTTTGACAATTGCGAGGATCCGGAGGAAGAAAAACTTTTATTTGAACTCTACAAGGGCTTCTTCGACATGAGGACGAAGGTGAACCCATTTGACTTGCATCATGCTTGTACCAAGGGGAGGCTCTTCTCCTACTTTACTAGAGATCTTGGCTTGAAGCTGAGGCTGAAGAAAACGTACCAGAGGCTCCTCGAGAACAGTCACACTCCCTCGGATGGATAACCTCACCATAATTCTGATTTCTAGTTTTGCATTCCACCGGGGCTTCTTCTTTAGTCAAATCAGTGTCTTTCTGTTACCTGCTTCACTATCTTCAAAGATGACGGTTTGCATGCGCTGTATCAGAAATAGTTTAATAGGCATTCCCGTACTTGTATCATCTCAATGAGATTCCGGTGCATGCGTTCTACTTCATACAAATTTTGAAGCTCGAAGCTTCAAGGTAGTAAGCCTACATGTCTGTATGCCTAGAGTGACGATACGGTTAGAACTAAGAGGGGCCTAGGCGTACTATAAGAAACTCCAGTGTTTTCCTGCAGCGTCACGACGCCATCGATCATGTGTAACCATGATGCATGATGACTAGTGACTAGTGAACCAATGACCGATGACCTTTGTTTTGATCACGGATCTCGGAAATCCAGGCAGTAGATGAGTCGAAATTCGGACCGCAATTTCCCCAGCCTCGACAAGCCCCGCACTCAAGCTCGCTCTATGCATCGAGGTTAGATACGCCTAGCTCAAGCTCAAGCTGAAGAACAGGATTTTCTATAGCTGCTCAGGGACAATCGAACTCATGATGATTTCCGATCGCTGAGCCATCTTTTGATAATATCTCTCAGGTGGTATCTCAAAGCTTACCGTCTGTTCGGGGACTAGCAATGCAAAGCTCATAGCTTAAGTGCTCGAGCGCTCAAATGCGACGATATCGCGACTAATCATACTAATGTGTGTCAACGGACGGTAGAGAGAAACCCATTAATCGGAGATATAAATAGATTTTTATCTCATGAGATGACTTCTTTGACGCCGGGCTCACCTGATATGGGCACCTACTACACTAGATGCCACGGAAATATTTCCGTGCCAACACCTTGCTTGGCAATCTCACGACGAAAATAACCTGGTAAGGCCACCCGGCGATGACCTGGCCTGCTACACTTTGGGACCTACCACTCGTATGTATTGATTTGTAGATATGGTGGAGAGTGCGAGAACATTGGGCGAACCAGCGCTGACACATAATGAATAATTTGAATTGATTCTGTCAAATAATTTGTCACTGACCACTGAGCCTTTATAATCGATGTGCCGTTTAGCGGGACCACAAAAGTACTCGAGGGGAGGGGCGAAA
>JANIEX010000285.1:0-40314 GCA_027627405.1 Leucocoprinus birnbaumii
CGCCGCGGTGGTCAGTGCGCCCATTTTCGTTCGAGTCACGGTCATCATCTCTGTCATCATCACGCCCCAATCTCTTCCCACGCACGGACCGTCCTCATTGTTCTAATTATACAGCAAACGTGGGCATTCTCCCTTACGCGGTCCGGGCCGCACTATTGGTGCCGCCAATGCCGCCGATCCTGCTTGCCGCAAGAGTGTCTGCTATTTTATAGAGACCGCGGACCCTTCGGTATAAATATCAGGGCTGGACCTACAGTCGATAGTAGTATTACCGAACGCTACTTCAACGGCCGCAATACAGAGCTCCGAGGGATGGCCCGACAGATGCTCGCGAGACAAGGAATTGACCTCGGGATCCTCATACTCAATGTAATCCTCGATCGAAGTGCGAAACGAGATAATCAAAACTATGTAGAGAGATTACGGTGATAGCGTCGATCCGTCTAATTTGGTGCCTACGGAAGATACATCGCAGCGCGGACCCTGAAACAGCCACATTACAAAGTTTTAGACAGGAGATAGTATGGAGAGTGGGCCGACAGATGCCATTCGTTGTCTGCGATAAAAGTAATTGGCCCCGAGATCCTCAATCTGAAATATACTCCCCGGTAGCAACTCGAAGTTCTACAATGATCAAAGTACTTATGAGTGAGTCAACCCGCCGCGCCTGTAGAACGAATGGAGGATCGACTGCAACACTTACCCCAACAAACACCACACAATTCTAATATAACAGATAGACAAGTACACTAAATACAAGCATACAGACGAACGGGCAACACTACAGTGTGGGGTGTGACGGCGAGCATTTGCACAATGCTCCGTTTAGTGCGCCTGACCTTCAACCAAATCATCTTCGGTCGGATCCGCCCGCGGCTCACTTTGCCCCCACACTCGCACGACTCCTCAGTTTAGCAAAAAAACCTCCGATGGCATTTCTCGATCTCCCTGATGACATTCTCAACGAAATCCTGGGACACCTACCACCTTCCGGGCTCATTCACTGCCGCCAAGTGAGTTTTTCATTCGCACCTTGGTTTACCACCTGATCAAGCAACAGGTCTGCTCCCTATTGAACAGACTAACAGATGCCCACGCGTTATGGGTAGACGTCTTCAATAAAACCAGGGGCATGCTCCGTGCCCCGATATCTGAACCCAACCAGGTATCCTTGCTAGAACTCGAAACCGCAATGATTCGCGCTGAGAAGATGGAAGAAAAATGGGTTGGGCTGAAGGATATAGACGATGGATGCGTACCACCACTCGAACCACGACGAGCACTTTTCTCGGAATATGAGCACTTCGAAATCGGCAATCCCATGGAATCAATAGGAGACTATCTGGGATTTGTCNTTTCGCGATCTAGATATGAACTGGCGGACGACTTTGTACCATCACCTACCTTTTCGTTCATTTCTACATCAAAGATCATGAATCAACGATGGATATTTCCATTTGAATATGATGTTCCCCTAGGCTACACCGCTAGGTGCTCTGTGAACTACGGTTTACATGGATTCTGTGTGGTCACTGTGCCTATCAGAGCCGGAGTAGGAGAACACCGTCCGTTGTGAGTATAGTCCATCGATCCTCTTCCTGTTGCATTCAGATTTACAAGAGTGCTTTTACTAGAAAGGTCGCTGCTATCAGCCCGGACCGTTGGGGCAACCTTGAAATAGCAGCCGAGTTTGAGGTATCCCTCAGCCCTGGCCAGTACACTAGCTGGGATTCGGGTATTTACGACCTCGTCCTCAACGAGTTCTTTGTGTACATATACCCGGAGGAGCGGTATGTATCGCCAGGGCGTGAAATGGAGCTACGCATACTGGATCTCCGCACCAGACAGCTGTCTGAAATCTGCGTAAGCCAATTTTTAATACAACGACGTGCACTGGGACTGACACTGCAGCTATATCAGTTGATTAGACCAGATTGGGATGGAATCATTTCTCAAGGCGGAACCGACATCTACATCTCCGAGCATTTCTTAGTTCTCGTGCGGAATGACCGCTATTTTGCAATTTACCGCGACTGGAAAAATACTGCTCATTTCAAAACCGGAGCCCGACTTCGCGCAGACTTTGTCAGCTCCTTCCCCGAGGCTCGGCTCATTCGAATGTTGGTTAATCCACTCTCGACGATCACCGCCTTCAGCTCCATCAGCTTCCGCACAGTCACCACAGGGTCAACGGAATCGACGCATATTACCCTGTTTTCCATCGAGCTCTCCGTGTCATCAGGGGAATGGCATATCAAAGAGGTCGATCATCTGCAAGTCCCCGCAATAGCTGTTCTTCCGGAAATTGCTCCTCTACTCTCAGCAGATGCTCAGTATGCATTAGGTGTATTCCAGTGCAAGCAGCTGGAGCAAGGGAATCGGCGTCGGCAACAGCGGCCCGGGGACTGCTATACTATAAGGGTCCGACTCCCTTATCTACAGCTTGAAAGCGGTCCAGTGGATCAGGATCGCGGGTTCATAAAAGTAAGAAGGATACATACAAAATATTCAAATCATATCCGTTCTGAGGTGATGCCTGAATTGTGGAGTTTTGACCCGATTTATGGTAGAGTTCTTTTCAAATCTGAAGGTTATGATGGAATAAATCTCGCAGATGAGATTTTGAGTGTGCTAGACTTCTTAGATTTTTAGATACATAGCTAATTCTGAACGATAGTTTCGATTCGAGTTCAATTAGTGTTTGCTATGATATTTCTCCAATAAAAGCTATGTATGTTATTTAATTACGGTCGACCGCGTTAGACCGAGATTTAGTATGATACTCGTGTAAACCGATATTACGGGCGGGCCCACATACAATAGGGATAAGCAGATAGTCGTATTACCAGCCACGGGAATTGACCTTAGGACCCTCAACTTAGGTATACTTCTCGGCAGCAACTTGATCAAAGTTCATAGCAAGAAAAATGAATCAAGGATGGGGGTAATCACTTGTGAGGTCTACACTGCGAGTCGTAGCCTCCTACTTCATTTTGAAATAAATTTCAATCATGACATATTATCTATCCTACTAGGCGCCTGGCGCCTGTCCTTTGAACAAGATCATCCTCGGTCGGACCCGCCCACGGCTCAACAGAGCGAAGCACTCAATGCGACCTGCCACGAATCACTAACACTCCACTCGCACAATCCTCACAAATGCCATCATTTCTTGATCTCCCTGAAGAGACTCTCAGTGAGATTCTGGCACATCTACCGCCTTCCGGGCTCATTCGCTCTCGCAAAGTGAGTTTTCATCCACGTATTGGTCCACCACTTGATCCATCAAACATAGGTCTGCCGTTGACTGAACAGGCTAGTGAATGCCCGCTTTTTATGGGTGAGCGCTTTCAATAAATCCAAGGGCATGCTGCGTCCTCCAAAGGAACCCAACCAGATGCCCTTAGTAGAACTCGAAACTGTAATGGCTCGCGCTGAGAAGATAGAAGAAAAGTGGGTTAGATTGAAGGGCGTAGATGACGGAACTGGATGCATCCCACCGCTCAAACCTCGACAAGCACATTTCTCGTATTTTGGGCACTTCCAAATCGGCGATCCCATAGAATCAGTTGGAGGTTATCTGGCATTTATCCGTGAACACCATTGACAATTTACCCTTGCTATAGAGGATGTCACGAACTCCAACTTACAATGGATATCTGTGTTCAAATATATGTTCCGCGAAGCTACTTCACCAGATGCTCGGTGAACTATAATGCGCCTATCAAGGCTGGAGCAGGAGAACATTGTCCATTGTGAGTCTAGTCCATCGTTGCTCGTCTCGGGCTGCAGCACAAAGTCGGGCCATGAAAAGCGGTAGCGCTGGTTCCAGTCCGCGACGGAACGCTCGTACTCCTCTCCTCCATAGTATCCTTATTGAACGCTCGGATGGCTCTGCTCATTGCATCAAGATCAAGAAAAGGACAAAAGAAGATGTCACCTCAAGAAAAGATCTGTTTGCAATTTGCACAGAATACATATAGAGATCCAAGGTGAGTAAACTTTATCTTGCTTCGGAGCCTCATGGGTGATCTTCTGTTGTGATTACGGGCCACCAGCCGTCTTACCTGCATGCAACTTCACCGGGCCCAGTGAGAAATAGAAGTTGCGCGGCGCTTCCTAGGGCCTTTCTTTGAAGCTCCCCAAAAAGTGATGAATGAACCCAGTGTGGGATGGCCTTGAACATCGGGAAATCATGATAGACACCCATGTTCTTCCGTCTATTTAAGTTGCACCGATCATTGACCGATTGAGATCTGAGGAGGATATGGATATAAGTCAACACCCCCCTAATATTGTGGGCTAAGCTGTTTGAAGACATGTCGTTTCTCCGTAAGTGCTCGCCATTGTTTCTGGTGGCAAGCAAATCATATGCCTCCTACTTTATAGCCCAAATTAAACTAGGTAGAGCTGGTAGTGGTGGGTCCAACCCACAGGACAATATGGACAGCATTACAGAGATGATTCGCGCTGATCCCTCTATGCGCCAACTGTTTATCGACATCGCTGCCCAGCAGGATCCGGCTCTTGGTCAGCAACTCACCCAGAGTCTTCAGCTATTGGACATAGCTACACGGACTGCCGGCTCCCAAGGAGCTCACGGACAGTCTGATGCAGCCTTATCCCAAGAAGAGCAAGAGGCTATCCAACGGGCAAGTATCAATTAATTTCTGTAATCATGATCTTGTTTACACAATTCCCCCTCTACTAAATAGCTAACAAATCTTGGATATACCAACAAGCAAGCTTTGGTTGCATACCTGGTCTCTGATAAGAACGAAGAACACGCTACCAATTATTTGGTGAACAACGATTCCGAGAATAGCATGGGTTCGAACAATCCGAAGGTGAGTTCATTGAATTCTACCCAATTTGAATGTTCTGAATTCAAACATTCTCTAGGCAACTAAAGCGCGTGCAATTGGACAGCTAATCAGCAACAGCTCCTCTTTCAGGCAAGGACTAAACGAGTTCATCGCACAAACCGACCCGGCCCTTGCCCGACAAGCCACAGAGAACCCCGCGTTACTCTTGAAGGCAGCTCTACAGCATGCCACTGTTGGGGGCGGTGACGATACTGGCGGGTCTAGCCTTTTTAATCCCAAGAAGCTTTTGTTATCCGGAATTGATCGCGGCGTGAGACTCTGCTGCCATTTCTTGAAGGCTAAGGCTGATTGTTGATTTGTGTGTCCTACTAGTTGACGGCACTAGGTTTNAATGATCTGGACGCTTATCCGGTTTTCGACAAGAACAAGGAAACGGCTGACAGGTTGCTGCTCACTGGCGGTACCGCTGACTCGGAACCCAGCGATCATGTGGTGAGGGTTCTTCAGCGGGAGTTTAATCATGAATTCGTACTAACCTGACATTTCTAACATCTATTTCTATATAATCCCCAATGCCAACTCGCAGAACAATATGAGCAACGTTGCAGAAATGATTCACACTAATCCCTCAGTGCGCCAAATGTTCGGCAACATCGCTAGGCGACGGGATGCGGCTCAGTAGTAACTTACTGGTGGTACAGAGATTACCGATTGGTTCAGTATTTGTTTACCATGAAAATTACGACGTCTCGTCACTTCTTACTTAACCTTCTCTTCAAATTGTAACGACGTTCGGAGCATCCGTCATCGAGGCGCCCATGTAGTACTACCTTTTGGTTTTGTCACCTTGCCCCCTCCATACTCCGAATTTCTGATAGCTGTCTTTTCAACTATGCGCTTATTTCTCTATTTCTATCTCGTATTGGATGTGCCATGAATATATTTGATGTCCTATCAACTTCAGTGCCGAGTACATGTTATGTTATGAAGTTATACCGAGATTTATTGTCATACCTCCCGGTCGTTCAAACAAATCGGGGGATATTCTAATGGTATCCCTCAAACGTCAAACTTCAGACCTACAAGAACTAAATGCATAGGCGGCTGCGCCCCGGTGGCATTGTATCTTCATCATGGCATTCAAAATAGTTTGACATCCGGAGTTGCCATTCGGAAGCTCACGGCTCCTTCTCTCGATGCTACTATATGTGAATGAAAACTCTCGATTGTTCTTTGGGTGATTCCACATGTGTTAAATTGATCCTCTTTTCATTGACTTTTTACAATAATCCATATTAATTTTGGGCAAAGTTTCAGAAGTTCTGAAGAAGTACAACATGTACAGAAATACAAGCCGCTTATGTAGCAAACAGATGTCGCGTTTCCTGCGCCATCTAGCTTACGATCTGGTACTGCTTATCGGCCTCTGTAAATTAGTTATTATCATCAGCGTGAACGCTAACTTGGAGAGGTTCCTGGTGTAGTCGGCCAACGCTTTGCACTGTGTATTCGCAGTACGAACTCCTACCAAAGCGGATCATGATGACTTCACTCGCTGGCAGCAGCGAAGAGTCTAGTCGCATTGCGGAAGGAATACGGTCCTGGACTGAGACGGCTCAAGTCCTGAATTTCAAGGTTAAGTTCAACGGTTGGCCTACACCTGGCAGTGCGGAGGTCGGTCAACTCGAGTAACGACCGCTCAGCGCTCAAGTCCGTTCCGCTTTGCTGATATGCTTGGCACGATTTACTTACAGATCGCGTTGTATCGTACATGAATTTATGCTTACGTTGCCCTTACATTGAAAAGCGGAGGAATTTGACTTAGGGTCGAGTACTAGGAAGTTTGGGGTGGCCTGCCCTAAACGTTCATTGTTTGCAGGTGTCGCGCTGTGTTGTGACGGTACTTGCTCGATACAAGGCTGTTAGCGATGGCCCACATGAATGTTTTGAGGCAGAGGAATTGGTCTCTTCATATCCGCAATGATCGGATGAAGAACATTGGTTCTCTCTGATACCATCCCTTCTATCAGAGAGCTCGGAGCGATCTTCGCCTCTTTCGGGCCATGGCACCATCCTTGGGGTATTCAATACACCAAGATACAGTTTACTTTTGTGGTTTAGTGGCTTTTCTATCAGGGGCTTGGCTTTTGCCACTCGTTATATATACCAGGCGCCACGNATGCTAACCGCTTTATGGTTTGCCTTCCACGGATGACTATGTTTACACTCCAAGCGAGTGTTTCTCGAGTTTCGTCAGTCTATCACCCTCTAACTCAACTCTCTAGGTCTCTACGGATGCCACGCCATATCAGAACAATGATATTCTACCATTGAACACAGATAGAAAAACTTGGACCAAGCGAACTTTCGTGTACTTCTGGTTTCCTATAGGTGTGTTTGAGCAACTTTGGCAACGACGATCTTGCTCAATACTAGCTCAATGATTTTCGATCCAAAGCAATCAGTATAGCATCGTGGTCTAGTGCATCAACTGCTCGTGCGTACCGTTGATGCTGGTTTTGTGTCAGCTATGACAAATGATCATGGTGTTCTTGTGGGATATATAGTTGCGACAGGTCTCACAGTTGGCCAGGCGATTGCTGGTAAGACGAAGCCAATGTTTCGAGCATGACCTTTGTGTTGACTTGACTACTATTCAGTTTGCGTCATTAGCAATATCATGCAAGTTCAATCGGTTCACTCATTTGGCCACACCTATTAAGACCAAAGATCTTAGCGTTGCCCTTGCAATGTTTATTAGCGGGATGCCAGGAAGTAAATGGCACGTTCCGTTTGTTCGTGCCTTCGCCCTCACCAGGAACCATGACATTGCGCTCATGCTTCATTGCAGGCCATCATCAACAGGACCGGCTGGGGAATGTAGGTCGATCTCGCGTTCAAATGCACGTCTTTCTTACAGATGCTATAGACGGGGTTCCTGGTTTGTCGTGGTCAATCGTATCATTCTATCTTGCTGTTGGTTTGGGGTCGATGGGTGGTACGGAGGGCAAATGGTTAGAATAATGATAGGAGCTATCTGGCGTAAGTGATCATTTCGCTTATACATTGTGGGCGTAGATCTCATTTTATTCTGAACTTGCTAGCGAGCTTTCATAGAATGAAGAATCGGCTTCCGGCCAGTGCTCTCACTACTTCCAACGAGCTCCGTAAGTAAATGATACTAATAAGATTGTTACCGTTACTCAAATTGCTTAGTGTCGTTCATGATATTTTGGCTTATTGGAGCTCCATTGATTCTCTTAAAACCAGAGAGGTCGGTCATTCCGGAGATTAATTTCGAGCGCTGATGTTGAGTTTGATAAAGGTATAATCGGCCCGTCTTGTTCGCCTCCTGCGTGGTCACCGTCACGATGTTTGTGGTTTTCATCTGGGCAATTATCAAGCAAGGAAACGCCGGTCCTCTTTGGGAAAATTCTTATCAGGCGTCGCGGAACACAGTGCATTCTCGGTCTCAAGTCAGTTGGACTATGATGTGGATGATAACGCGAGGTATAGGAGCCTGGGCCAGCATTATTCTCTATCAGAGTGGTATGTCAAAATTCGAATGAGATATATCTTAATCTGATGCGAATGAATCAGACTTCACTCGCTACGCCAAGCAGCAAAATAACCATTTTCTTGGCCAGGTTTTTGCCTTTCCCATCATCTGTTCCTGTGCAAATATCTTCGGCATTGTCACGACTTCTTGTGCTCGAGGGTTTTATCCTGACGAGCCGCTGCTTTGGTTCTGTCTCATTTTTCTTTCGACGCTTATCGCTGTGACTAATCTCTAGCAACAGGAGCCTGTATGATTTGTTATACGCGATACAAGTTCACGAGAGTGAAAAGGCA
Source organism: Leucocoprinus birnbaumii (assembly GCA_027627405.1). Taxonomy (NCBI): domain Eukaryota; kingdom Fungi; phylum Basidiomycota; class Agaricomycetes; order Agaricales; family Agaricaceae; genus Leucocoprinus; species Leucocoprinus birnbaumii. The sequence continues at coordinate 8,679 of JANIEX010000285.1, forward strand.
AGGGTAGCCGTCTTCTTCGGTGCCTTTGCATTCTTCATATCTTCTCTGTCCGTCACGGTGGGATCTCTTCTCTTGTAACTGCGTAGAATCTGACTCACGAGATTATAAAGATTGCCGCAACCGCCGTTGTTGGCGGAATTGACTTTGCTTCCCTTTTACCACGGTAAGTGGACAAAACCTCTTCCGCCATATGTAGTTCGTTCCTTCATATGTAGTTCGTTCCTTCTCATCTTTTAAATACAGCTACCTCAATATTCGTCGGGGTGCATTTCTTGTTGCCTGCATTGGCGTACTCATCCAACCATGGAGAATGCTGAATGTGAGTCAATCAGATCCTTTTCTATTTCATATTGACAAATATTATTAGAGCGCAAACAGCTTTATCGCTGTGCTATCCGGATACGCCACCTTTCTGGGCCCATTGACGGGGATCATGCTCGTGAGTTTTTCCTAGTGTACAGATAGACTTTTACTTATGGATCGTTTCGAGGCGGAATATCATATCGTCAGACAGCGCCTTATCAAATCTTCGCACTTGTTTGTGCCCCATGATTCAGGCGATTACTGGTCCGCAAAATAGCCGAGTTCTCATCTACATCGAGGGTTGATTTTTTTCTTAGGTTCTGGGAGGGACTTAACTGGAGGGCGCCTTTGGCATTTGTCCTTGTGAGTATCCCCATCAAAGCTTTTTGTCTTGTCTCATAGTGCTCGAAGGGCGTTTTCCCCAGCTTACCGGGATTCGGAGCCTCAGTCAATCCTCAACGATTCTCGGTAAATACGCATTGGATGTGAGCATCTCTTTCATCTCTTCTTTTAAGATCACTCAGAATGCTTATGCACAAGGCACGTCTATTACATGTCCTGGTTCGTCGGAGTTCTGATTAGTGGAACCACCTGGGTACTGCTGAATCGTTTATGGCCACCTCCTGGTCTCCGGGAGACTGACGGCGATGATACACTGGGAGTGAAACCCACCAGTGTGAAGGAAGCGAGTGAGGCTTCGAGCTTCACATGTAGCCGAAAGCACGGAGCTTCCCAGATTGTTCTGGCATGATCCTGCATCGACGAGACATGCAAAACTAGGAACATGGATAGCGAAAGTAGTTCATCCACCATGTAACCGTGTTCATATGGTCATGAACATTGGATATTGAATCATTACTGTATCTGAGTATGCGACCGTCATACTCTAGGTTATTGATACACCGGTGGCAGTCAGCACTTCATTTCATGACAGGTTCGATTGTGACTTCATTACGCATGTCTACTAGTAGAGGGCAAGGTGATCATTATCTTTTTTTGAGCTTGAACCGTCAGTAGAGTACACGAAAACAAGAGATTGTAATGTACATTCCGTAACCCATTCACCTGAGTATTCACGTTGTTATCGTACAGAGTCGCTTTCATTTATAATAGTCCTAGGGACCTTGCAAGCAAGGTAACGAATCGGCTATCTGGAGAGTCAAGTGTAAATTGGGAGATTGAAAGAAAATACGAAATGAAGAGAAAAGGCCTAAATTGCATAGGTAATCTCAAGAAGCACGATTGCCCCTCTTCAGAATCCCATATCTGCAAGCTCCTGGAGATCCCCCACGATATCCTTCGTCTCATAAACCTCCCACCCTTTGCTGGCAATAGAGTCGGTCAAGTCTTCGTCGTTGCCTTGGTCACCTGATTTTTCTGGCTGCTTTCGCCCGCCGTTGCCTCTCTCTGTTCCAAGAGGAAGGCGAACGCCCTGCTCCCACTGGAAGAAGTTGTCCTTGTCCCAGATTTCCTTGATGCGGCGGAGCTCCTCGCGGTTGTCACCCCAATATGCCCCCTCGCTGACCTCAGCTGTAAAGGCGCCGTCGGGGAAGTTGACGAACGCCGCATTACCCTTAAGCGACAGCGGCCGCAGATCCCGCTTGGCCTCACCCAGGAATGCCCGCATGTCCCGCTCCATCCACTTATCATCCCACTCGACGGTCAGGTACATGTGGTATATCGCCTCGCGCCAGAAGAAGGCTGAGTCGGTAGGCTTTGGGGTGCTCATTTTGCCACCAGAATGAATGAAGGTGGCTAAGAACTCAACCCGCTCGCCAGGGAATGACTTGCGGAACGTGATCATCTTTTCCCGGATCAGCTTTGTGACCTGCTCCATGGTGGAACGGTCGTTCCGGAAGACGAAGGAGCTGTAGATGCTGTAGCCGTTGTTGGGGGATGGGAATGCCTTTTTGGTTTCCTCGGACCACTGCGCGACGAGCGTCTCATGAAGGAAACGCGTCGACTTTTCAGGCAGCGAGCGGCGCTTGATCTGCTTGGTGAGCGCCGGGTGTTTGATGTACTGATCGATGGTGGCATCAAAATCGTCCTTGCCGCCATCAAAGTACGTGAGGAACCGCACGCCGTTGCCCGCGCTCAGCCGGAGGTCGCAGATCCACGTGCTGTCGATCGTGATGCGCTCAGGCCAGTCGGTGGTGTAGAATTTGTTCATCGTCGACATGAAGTTGTCCTGTTCGAACAGGTCGGGCTCACCCTCGCTGGCGAACCACTGGTAGCGCCCAGCGACCACGATACCCCCCGGCGACTGCAGCTGCTTGACCGCTANCTTCATCTCCACCACAACGCCAAAGTTGCCGCCCCCGGCACCGCACAGCGCCCAGAACAGGCGGCCCTCTTTGGAACTGCGACTGTCAGTGTCCTTGACCGTGACCAGCTTGCCGTCCGCTGTCACAACTGTGAACTCCTTGACGGTGTCGCTGCCCATACCTATGCTGCGCGAGAACGGCCCAAGCCCACCGCCTAAGATGTACCCACCAACGCCCACGAAGGGACAGCGGCCGCCATTGACCACGAAGCCGTCATGTCGTCCGTTGATGAGCGTCTTGTAGATATTACCCCACTGGCAGCCACCACCGAAGGTTATCGTCCTGGAAGACATGTCGAGTTTGGTCTGGTTCATCCGGCGCAGGTCAAGTGACACGCCTTCGAACGCCGTCGAGTGGCCTGCGTACGAGTGGCCACCGCATTTAATCGTGAGCTTGAGCTTCTGTGCCCGAGCCAGCTTGACGATTGTCTGGACATGTGCGGGCGTCTCTGGCTGCAGCACAAAGTCGGGCCGTGAAAAGCGGTAGAGCTGGTTCCAGTCCGCGACGGAACGCTCGTAGTCCTCTTCTCCAGGCTCAAACACCGGAATTTTGTCTTTTTTGAACGCTCGGATGGCACTGCTCATTGTATCAAGATNAAGAGGATAAAGAGGATATCACATCGAGAAAAGATCGGATTGCAAAGAGTATTTATGGAGATCAAAAGCAAGTAAACGTTATCTTTATGAGCCTCATGGGTGATCATCTGTCATGATTACGGGCCACCAGCCGTCTTACCTGCATGCAACCTGACCTGGCCCAGTGAGAAATAGAAGCTGCGCAGCAGCTTCCCTTTGAAGATCCCCAAAATGTGATGAATGAACCCAAGTATGGGATGACCTTGAACATCGGTAAATCATGATGTATTCCCATGTTCTTCGGTCTACTCAAATTGCACCGATCAAGATCTAAAGAGGAAAAAAATGGATATAAGTCAATGGTCCCCTAATATTGTGCGCTAAGCGTTTTTGAAGACATGTCGTTTCTCCGTAAGTGCTCGCCAATGTTTTCTAGTGGCAAGCAAATCACATGCCTCCTATTTTACAGCTCCTATCAAGCCAGGTAGAGCCGGTACTGGTGGTTCCAACCCACAGGACAATATGAACAACATAACGGAAATGATTCGCAACGATCCCTCTATGCGCCAAACGTTTATCGACATCGCTGCCCAGCAGGATCCGGCTCTTGGTCAGCAGCTTACCCAGAGTCTTCAGCTATTGGACATAGCTACACAGACTGCCGGCTCTCAAGGAGTTCATGGACAGTCTGATGCAGCCTTATCCCGAGAAGAGCAAGAGGCAATTCAACGGGCAAGTGTCACTTAATTCCTGTAATCGCGGTCTTGTTTATATAATTGTCATTCATCCCTCTATCAAACAGCTAACGAATCATGGATATACGAAAAAGCAAGCTTTGGTCGCATACCTGGCCTCTAATAAGCACGAAGAACATGCGACCAGTTATCTGGTGAGCAGCCATTTTGAGAACAACATGGATTCGAACAATGCGAAGGCGAGTTCCTTGAGTTCTATCCAACGCTTTGAGCTCAAATTTTTCATGGCAACTAAGGCACCTGCGATTGGAGAATTATTCAACAGCAATCCGTCTCTCAGGCGAGGTCTAAACGAGTTCATCGCACAAAGCGACCCAGCTCTTGCCCGACAAACCAGAGACAATCCGGCGTTACTCAAGGCAGCTCTACAGCACGCCACTGTCGGGGGTGGTGACGGTACAGGTGGGTCCAGTCTTTTGAATCCCAAGAAGCTTCATTATCTGCAGATGAAGGCGTTACGACTGATCGCCGTGTGAGTGATACTCTGCTTATATTTCTTGAAGGCTTCTGATTGTGAATTTGAAATTTCCTCCTAGTTGACGACACTAGGTTTAAATGATCCGGACGCTTACAAACATTTGGTGAGGGCTTTTCGTACCATTCTTCGGCGGTAGTTTATTCATGAACTCGTATTAACCTTACATTTCGAATATCTATTTCTATTGAATTCCCAACTGCCGACTTACAGGAGAATATGAGAAACATCGCAGAAATAATTCGTACTAATCCGTCAATGCGCCAAATGTTCATCGACATCGCTACGCCACGGGATCCGGCTCTTGGTTGGCAACTTACCGGTGTGTCGGGCCTTCTTAATTCCAAGAAGTCTTTCTGATCACAGAAAACATGTCGCAGGTTCGAATTCCCTACCCTTTGACTGCGAAAGGCGGGTGTCCGAAACTCTGCCTTTGTCTCCGAGAACCAGTCGGAATACCAATTCCCCGAGCTTCCACATCATAAAGTTACCTGCGCTGGCAGGGCACATCAGTCACTTACTCAATCTGGTTGTCGAGTTTTGTATTCAGCCCCTAGGGGCAGTGAAGCATCAGGCAATCTGGTGGACTTCCTATGTCATAATCTCTCGCCGGGGGATTTTGACTCGGGGATCTGGCGTTTACGCAGAATGGAACGAAGTCGGTAAAGTCTTATCCCATCCAGCCACGGGAATTATCGCACCGCGCACCAATGGTATTCAAATCGCTGATATCAGCAAGGGAGTTCTGAATGGTAATCAAACAAACGGCACCGTCCTTAGGGTCGTCGATTTGAAGGACATAGAACGAAACGCCGAGATCTTTGCCGTCTTGGTGGCTTCTGGCATGCATGACGGGGCATATCAAGCTCATGGCCAAGCGACCTTGGAGTATAGAATTCTGAGTTCGTAATTGGTAAGTGCTTTGTTGCTTTGTTGCAAAGCTAAGTTGGAACTAAATGGCAGATCTAGATTCGATGATCTTCGTCCGGTATTGTCGTAACCCCGGCGCCTCGATCACATGCGTTATTAATACATTCCGCTTCCTTTTCCCCAGTATTCCATGTAGTCCAGCGTTTAGTGTTATCTTTTCTTCTTTCAGATAGCCAACGATTCGACCTGTTAGTGGTAGATTGTATGTCAAAGTTTCCAAAGCAGCCATATTTGATTCCGTTGAATATTCGGACGCTTGTAAAATACGTTGTATGCTACACAACGTGGAAGTAGTGCGTAGTATGTCAACTTTTTCCGTTAAACAATGCCTGAACGCCGTGTACTTGATATGTATGCCCAGCCAGAATACAGGACTCGGGCTGTACACAGACCTGTCACGGGCGTCTTACGGCGCCATTGAATTTTGGGCGTCAACTAGTAGGTGCAAGAATACCCGTTGACAGGCACAGCCCAGCGTCTAACCTCTACGCCTTAGCTTGCTCCCACTCTCACGGACTGTCATCCGGATTTGGATGGCATGGGATGAGTACACTAGGACTGGGCAGATGATCGCTCTCATGGTGGTCTTCTGCGATGAGGTGGTGTCCAGACAATGCCGGATTTCGATCCACGAACCAAATATGTAAGTTGCTATTAAGCCGGAACAGACAGCTAGAATGTTCTATTATTAGGGCAATATTTCCGCTCCTATTCGGGTGCAAGGTTTAAGGTTATAAGGAGGTGTTCTTAACTTTAGCGCAGTTCTGCATTCATTTGTTCGCACGCACCATGGCATTCACGAAGACGCACGGCAAGGGACGCTCGACAGGAGCAAACTGAACAACTACCTCCAGAGCAACCCCAACATTCTCAATGAACAGGATCCCGCCACAGGTCTTGCGCCTCTGGCCACCGCTGCAGTAGCTGGGTACGCAGACGTGGTCGAGCTGCTGCTTGGGAAGGGCGCCAAAGCAGATGCGCTCTCTAAGAACGGCGAGACCGCACTCCTGGTTACCACCCGTGACTCGAAATCCAAGAACCGGCCCAGGATAGTCCAACTCCTCCTCAGCAAGACACCCGCCGACTCCGTCGATGCTACCAGTGCAGCTGATGGCAACACACCGCTGATGCATGCTATACTCAGGAGCGACCTCGAGTCCATCAGGCTGCTCGTTAAGGCTAAAGCTAGTCTGACAGTCACCAATAACAATGGCCTGACCGCGGAAAAGATGGCTGAGGCTGCGCCAGACAAAGCTGTTTTACGCGCACTCGACCCGGATAAGGAGCGATCGGCACTCACGAAGCTGACCAGCCTGGTCAGTTCATTCCTGCTCTACATCGTTGCTTGGGTCAACAAGACTGCCGACGGCGTCATGCGCAAAGTATTTGGGCTGAACCCAGACTTCAACACAAATATCGACGACGTAAGTTGAAAGGTGGATATGCACACTGTCTCCTTTTAGTCCTGTCATTTTCGAAGTTGGGTTTTGCTGACTGAGCCATGCAGAAGGTCAACGATGGCGAGACGCCAAACAAGAAGCAGTTCCTTGAAAACGTCGACAACTTTGTCAAGGACTCGCCGCTGGAGCGTTTCTTCAAGGACAAACCCAACTACATACAGGACCTCGCAAAGAAAGCTACTGAGCTGAAGAATGACCCGAACACGCCACTTGGACAGCCAGACCTGCTTCCAAAGGTGATCAAGGTAACCTTGCACCAGCAAGTCATTTACTGCGGTATGTCCCTCAACCGGTGCTTGGGTCAGTCCAGCTATAACTCATGATGGTCTGTAGACGACAGTTCCTCGATGAAGCGCGAGGGTCGTTGGGAAGCCCAGGTTGAGATGGTCAAAAGAATTGCGGGGATTACTACGCGCATCCTCCCGGAGGGTGACGGCGTTGCGCTGCGGTTCATCAACCAGGACGTGCCAAACAACTCGGACAAACTCAGTCTTAAGGAGATTGGGGACATTATTGGGAAAATGTCCTGGCAGCCCGGTGGCAACACCGAGATCGGCACCTACCTAAAGTCCAAGATCCTCGAGCCGATGGTCTACAGCAAGTTACCATCAAAGACCCTGTCGAAGCCGCTCCTCATCTCTGTCATCACTGACGGCATGCCATCGGTAGAGAAGGACGAGGCGTTCGTTGAAGCTATCAAGGAATGTGGTGACAAGCTGGATCAGGCCGGGTACTCTCGCGAGAGTGAGTAGATTCAGCCGTCCATTTCCACTTTGATATCTATAGGCCGTCTGACTCATGCACGCGTGATCTCATAGATGTAAAATTCATGATTGGCCAGATTGGGACGTCAAAATCAGCAGCCGAAGTTCCTCCAAGACGTCGGGAATAACAAGGACATCGAAAGCATGGTGNNGTACGTGACTACAGGTAAGCCCCAACCCGCCCTTGCAGGCTTGCAGCTTTGCATTGGCCAGACATGTCGATACCTACCTACTTATTAAATTATTTCCAGACCAGCTGGATGACAAGTTGTCTAAATTCAAGGATCAGGAGAGCGAATTAGACCGCTGGGTGAGCTGAATTCACGATTCGTCCTTTTTTCTGCCTGTTAACCCGCCCCTCTCAGCTGATAGAAACGTTGTTCCAGCCTATCAAAGATGACTGAGAGGCAGATACTTTGTTCATAACATCTAAACCTATATCTTTCAACCTACGTGATGTACCAGCGATAGATAAAGAACGATATACTTGACATCCGTATATACCCTCTTGAACGCATTGGGCAGAAGGAAAATCAGGATCGAAGTCAAGAAAACGACAAGACAGAAAAAGAAGAAACAGCCGCGACTAACCCTCGGAGAAATCTCACCTCACATCTTGTTTCTTCCCATCTCTTGATCAAACGGACGACGGGGACCGTGAGCCCAACATACAAAACGCCGGTGTGGGAGTAGAAGACACATGAAGTGGGGGGGAGAGGCAAACACAAGAAGTGTCTCAAGCGCAGACCACGCGACAATACCGGCAAAGAATCAACCGTCGCCACTGATTGATCCTCTATACAAGGAACCCCTGAACAGCAGGCAGTTCCTAATATTCATGAAGAATCTACTCAAGGAAGAAGACATATGTCTGACACAAAGCACCATCACACAATTGTTATTTGCGATAGCGGCGAGCACATGCGATCGATGGAACGTGATTAAGTCCGAGTGCGACTCGATTTCTCTGTCCTCCACTGAGAGTCTTGATTGGTCTCGTAACTGGATCCCCTGAAATACCGACTGAACCAAAGCGAGTTCTAGCTTCGGTTTCTGATATCGTCACATCCGGATACGAGGCTGCGAGTTGTTGCAGAGGTGCGAGGTGAAGGGACAACCGATCCACGGTGTGCTGAGAGAAGTATCCGATACGAAGTCGATGATGCGCTTTGACTTCTCCAAGTGTAGGTTTCAACTCCCCAGCAAGCAAATTCATAAGCGTCGATTTTCCACATCCGTTAGGTCCTAAGAGACCGATACGCGTGCCAGGTCCGACGTCGAGAGATACCTTGTTGATTACCGTCTTGGAGTTCCTGCCTGGGTATTTGAATGATGCTTCGGATAGCTGTAAGAACGTCTTTCCGGGTAAGTTGAATGGTTCGGGTGGAGGTAGCAGGATCAGTTTGGTCTTGAAGCCGGTTTCAATAGTGATTCCTTCGCGGTAGTCGCCATGTTTGAACATTTGGAGCCGTTCACCGTCTTCCAGTTTTTGCATACCCGTTCTCTCCAGTTTCTGCATGGTCTGATGAGCTCTTTGCCCCTTTCTACTGATGACAGGACGTCTCATTTTTTTCTTCGAGGCAACAATCCACAAACGTTTATCATCACCGGTACTCTTTGCTTGTGCTACGTTCTTCTGAATAGAACTCATGATCTGTTTCTTCCTCTTCGTCTCTAGCTATACCCAGTCGTTTCAGTTCTATCGCTTTCATTGATATAGCTGAGTAGCGCTCGCTTCTTTCAACCTCGTCTTTCTCTTTCGCTGTTCCTCCATATTCTTCTCCCAGTCTTCGTAGTTTCCATTGTGGTATTTTAAGCTCTTATCCTTGAAAATGATTGTTTCCTCCGTAACGGTATCCAAGAACTGCCTGTCGTGCGAAACGACTACGATCGTCTGGTTCTGCTCGCTTGTCTGTTTGAGTAGGTACTCTTGCAGCCAGAGAATAGCGGGTAGGTCCAAGTGACTGGCTGGATGAAAACAATTAGATATATGCACGTCAAGGTGATCAGAAAACCTACTCGGTTCGTCCAACAAGATAATATCCGGCTTCACGAACAACGCTTTCGTCGATACCACTCTCATCTTCCATCCCCCACTCAATTCACCAATACCCCTCCCACCCTCCACACGCATCTCATCAGCAGTTCCCAAACCCTTCGAGATCGCCTCAGCTCTCCTTACCCCCTCCTCCACATCCACGCTGATTTCCTCTTCAAATCGTTTATACACGTCTGTTATGACTTCTTTCACCATATCTTCAGTGACATATCCTTCAGGGTTATCTGTTAAGGAGAGAATATTCGCATGGTGAGCCTCGGCTGGGAGTGCCTGATGAGCTGTGTGTCCACATTGACTTGAGTGGAGAGTAGCGGTTTTTTGTGCTCAATCGAGGGAGGAGGATGAGCGTGCTACGAGGGTTGTATGGATCGTTTTTGCGAGTTCGGAGAAGGATGATGTTTTCGTGTTTTGTAAAGCTGCTCGAAGCGATTAGCAAAAGAAAGTTTGAGAGGGATCGAGAGATTACCATGCGCGTCACGTATCACCCTTTCCCTGTCCTCATCCGCGCTTAACACCTCCGCCAAAATTCTTCTGCCTTCAGCAAACTCTTCGAGCTGCTTGATATCCATCCCGGGAGGGGACTGCAGAAAGGCAGTGAGGGCGTTGGGGTCATGTTGAAAAGGAAAGTGGAGGTAGAGGTGGCGAGGTTGGGAGAAGGAGAGCGGGAGAACCTGGACAAGCTGGGAGAGGTGAAGAACGAGCCGCTGAGTACTGTGAAGGAACTAATGGACGAAGCAGAGAGGAAGAGGTTGGAAAGGGAGGAGAGGATGCAGGAGAGAGTGGACAGAAGTATCAGGGCGCTGGAAGATCTGGCAAAGGATGCGAGACTCACGTGATAACCGAGCACTCGTTGCGAAAATACAGATGCGTACCCCGCATTTTCGCCAAGCAACATGGAAGCCTCGAGAGCTGTGTGATAAATTACCATAAACCTGTTGACTTGTAGAAACGCTTTAGAAGTACTGAATCACCGCTGTTCAGACATGAGATAGTCAGAATGTAAACAAAAATGCTGAAAATCGGCTGTCACCGTGGATTGAACCCAAGGCTTGGTGATACTCAGGTTCTAGGCTATGCAAATCCCTGCGGGACCTTGTAGGCATTCGACTCCTGTCGACATGTCGCTGAACTATACTTGTCGACGGCCGTTTTGCCCCCGGCACTCAAAAAAAATCAACCCGACCAGCTGATGTCCAACATTCGATGGCAATGGGCCGTAAGACATCCGTGACAGGTCTGTGTGCAGCCCTAGTCCTGCATTTTGGTTGGGCATACACACCAAGCACACGGCGTTTAGACACTGTTTAACGGAAAAAGATGACGTACTACGCACTACTTCCACGACGTGTGGCATACAATGTATATTACGAGTATCCGAATACTTAACGGAAACAGATTCCATAAATTGAACATCAAATAAATTTATTCACCTAGTCTTCAGTGTTCATTCTAATTCAGGTTCGCAAGAAGCGGAACTCAATATAGCTGCTTTGGAAACTTTCACATACGATTTACTACTAACAGGTTGAACCGTCGGGAAGAAAATGGCTATCTAGAATAAGAAAAGATAACATTCAACTGCTGAGGGATTACAACGATACCGAACGAGAATGCTACACGATTCTAGATCTACTAAGGTAGAATGCGAGCGCAAGCGCCCTGTGACTTTGGCGCCTCGCTCGTCCGACGCTTCGACAGGCGCGTCAACTTGGTACTCTTGTGAAAACTTGTTTGTATTGGGTAGAACAAAGACTTGAATCCGGGATCTCGGATTTGAAAGAATCTATATCCCGATATCTCTTACCTGCTTTCCATCAGATCTCTTCAAGCACGCGCGGGTAACCTTGAAGGCTCTTGTAGTAAATCTAATAGGTCAGAGTTGAACTACTCAAAGTAGAAAAAGCATTGCTTTATTATGCTACTATCTTCTCATTAATTCGAGTAGTATTTTATTTAAAGTCACTGGCCGATATTCTTACCTCCTTGCGGGAAACGGTTGGGGATTGCGCTTCAAGCCGCTATTAAAGCTAAAGGGTTTGAGTTTCTGAAGTTTTGCGGTGGAGGAAACATCTTTCGCGGTGGTGTGGTTTTGCTACTTGATGCATTGACGCATTTTGGGGCAAAATACATAAAAATGGGAACTACTAGTTCGCATGTCCAAATTGAGAAAATCAAAGACACAGGAAATCTGCTTTGGTGTAGTTCCCATCATTCCTCTTCCGAGCTTTCGCTACTTTCACTACTTTCGCTACTTTCGCTCCTTTCACTACTTTCACTACTTTCACTACTTTCACTACTTTCGCTCCTTTCGCTCCTTTCACTGCTTTCACTGCTCTCGCTGCTTTCACTGCTTTCGCCTAAAAGCTGGTCAAGAAAGAACAGTGCCAGTTTTTCTAAAAAGTCATCCTCTATCACGCCTTCATCATGTGATGATCTCAATCGTGCTTGCATTCTACCTTAACAAAAGCCTCTTGGGATTAAAAAGGCTGGACTCACCAGTACCATCACCAACCCCAACAGTGGCGCGCTTTAGAGCTGCCTTGAGTAACGCGGGTTTTTCTTTGGTTTGTTGGGCAAGAGCTGGGTCGTTTCGCGCGATGAACTCGTTTAGTCCTCGCCCTAAAGAGGGATTGTTGCTGATTAATTCTCCAATCGCAGGTGCTTTAATCGCCTAGAAAAATTGAGGTCAAAGTATTGGATATAACTCAAGGAACTTACCGTCGCATCGTTCGAATCCATGCTATTCTCGAGATCGCTGTTGACCAGATAGCTGGTTGCGTGTTCTTCGTTCTTATCAGAGGCCAGATATGCAACCAAAGCTTGCTTTTTCTCGTATCCAAGACTTGTTAGCTATTCGATAGTAGGGTGAACGACAATTGTATAAACAAGACTGCGATTACAGGGATTAATTGACACTTGCCCGTTGGATAGCCTCTTGCTCTTTTCGGGATAAGGCTGCATCAGACTGTCCATGAACTCCTTGGGAGCTGGCAGTCCGTGTAGCTATGTCCAATAGCTGAAGACTCTGGGTAAGTTGCTGGCCAAGAGCCGGATCCCGCTGGGAAGCGATGTTGATGAACGTTTGACGCATAGAGGGATCAGTGCGAATCATTTCTGTAATGTTGTTCATATTGTCCTGCGGGTTGGACCCACCAGGACCGGCTCTACCTGGCTTAATCGGGTCTGTAAAATAGGAGGCATATGATTTGCTTGCCACCAGAAAACAATGGCGAGCACTTACGAAACGGCATGTCTTCAAAAACACTTAGTACACAATATTAGGGGGCCGTTGACTTATATCCATTTTTTTCCTCTTTAGATCTTGATCGGCGCAACTTACCGATGTTCAACGGCATCCCACACTGGGTTAATTCATCACTTTCTGGGGAGACTCAAAGAAGGATCCTAGGGAAGCTGCTGCGCAACTTCTATTTCTCACTGGGCCAGGTCAGGTTGCATGCAGGTAAGACGGCTGGTGGCCCGTAATCATGACAGATGAACGCCCATGAGGCTCATAAAGATAACGTTTACTTGCCTTTGATCTCCATAAATACTCTGTGCAATCTGATCTTTAATCATCGTGACATCCTCTTTGTCCTCTTCTTGATCTTGATTCAATGAGCAGAGCCATTCAAGCGTTCAAAAGGGACAAAATCCCGGTGTTCGAGCCTGGAGAAGAGGAGTATGAGCGTTCCAACGGTTCCATCGCGGACCGGAAGCAACGGCGTGCGGTTCCTCACGTTTACGACCGCCCGGAGTGATAAGACCAGCTTTCTCAGCGACTTGTTTCATCAGACTTCATTGCGAACCTGCCCAGCCGTTTGTATGTGAAAGGATGTGATGTCGCGGAATGCATTCCGCGGCAAGTTGTACCTTGCTTGTGTAAATTAATTCCCTCCCCCGAGCAACCTCCGAGTCTGCAATTCTTACTTCTCCCGCGTCTTCATACAATTCTTGTACGAAACACATTTCTGCAGCATCAACATGATTTATTGAGAATTAATGTATAGTTTCCAAATGTGATTCGGTCACCAGCGAAGGTGCGGTGCCGAGTCTTGAACTTACTACTCTAGCGAGTGGCAGTGCAGTGGCTCGGTGCTCGGTGAACAGGAATGCGAAATATGATGAGTAAGAGGTCTACTCTTGGACTGTAATATGATTTATACGGGTACATACACATTTAACACGTTTTATGAAATGGATATTCAAGGGTTATGGATTTCGGCGTGAATGTCGAGCTCCCTCTTTTATTTATTATGGTAGCATAATGCGCCCCGGGCTAGGCTCGTTGGCCTTTTACCTATGGCAATGAGACCATTCACCTTTTCTCTTTCTTTTCTGGTACCAATTATCCCTGGACAATTGGATATTCCACTGTCCTTCAATCAGTGTCAACTGGGATGTCCAGTGACATTTTACTTGTATATTTGCTGGTGGCTTTAAGCTCGGCTAGCAAGGTTTCAGCATCGTTCTCTCGCCCCATAAATATTTCAGACCGACTAATAAGCTTGATTAGTCCTTAGACCGGCAGCCTCAATTTAACTATAGGGCCGGCAGCTTTTCATTTTACTACTGGACAAATCCCTGGGCTGCAAGAAAGTAGAATATTAAACACGAATTGTGATCCGGAACAAAGATAGAATGTTGCAAACTGGCCGCGGGTGTTTATGGCTAATCTTTTCTTTTCTATTAACTGTCAATTTTCCTATTTTTTCTCTTTCAACCACTCTCAGTCCCTTTATTCCCAGCCAAGATAATCTTATTGCATATTGGGCTTTTATCTCACCGTAGATGGCTCAGTAGGGAGGACGTCTCTATATCTATTTCATCCAGCACCCAATAAGCCTTAGGTAGAGCAAATCCAAATCATTTACATCTCTTATAAAATCTGAAGTCCAAACTACCAAGATAGCGGGTAAGACCACCGTGGCTACCCCTTCTTTTGACTTAGTCACGAGGGTTCAGCTAACTCAAACTCTTGGGACTTCAACGTTTCACTTGGTTTTTCGCTACATCTTAGCTTCGGAATCTGAATATTGAATCCTTGAACATGTTGCATAATAGGTTATCACAGTCAAAAACAGTGTGATAAACCCCTCACACGAGTGCTCTGGGGACCCTCTGTTACTTACGGCTTCTCACACTGCCGAAAAGCATTCCAATTCAGCACTAGCGACTCGCCTATGATTCTGAAATCTCATTGATTACACCTAGACACGGCGCCGATGCGAAGCTCGTGTCCTATCAGCCACTGCATGAACGTTTGACCTTTCAGGCGCTGATGTATAACTCCCGAATCTGAAGAAGCTTCCTCAAGAGATTCCAAGAGCTCAATTGCCTTGTGGAATAAGGGAATTTGATCGGAGAAGGATCTTCTAAACAACCATCAGTCCTTCCAATTGCCACGCACTCCGGTGGTATTAGAGAGCCGGTTTATCTTTAGAACACTACGAAAGGGCTGCTGTACATTGGGGCGGGCATAGAAATGAATGCGCACGATGAGTATTTCTAGGTACCTGAACTGAAGAAGGCCAAGTTGTTTTGCGGCGTGTCTAGTCAAACAGTGGCGATTACGTTATAATCCGCGAGAAGAAGCAATCAAAATCTAAGTACTCGTTCACTGCTGGGCACAATGCCGAGGAAGCGACTGATAAGATCACGAGAAAGAAGATCAAATTGCCCAGACTCGTTACTCAAGTACTCACATGATAACATAATCAACACCCAATCAAGTCTTCACGTCGAAACATAGCTTTTTGGTTACTTATTTCAGACAAATGTCAGGGAGAGAGCATCGTGTTCGATTGTCAGATTTCCTGTTATACATCGCTACCGGTCGCTCCATTTGCCGGCCTCAAGACTCCGCAACACTGAATATGACGTTAAAGGGACATGATTGTTCGTTGAGTATTCAGGACCTGAAAGATACAGCCTGGTGCTAGTAGTAGGTATCGAACATCCAGCTTCGAGTCTGAGTCTTTTCATACATTTTGCATCACAATCTATGCTCTTCGTTCGACCACCCACCCCTTGATAGCTTGCTCACCGGAGCTCACCGTTGTGCTTAACACAAAATACCCAGCAATTCCTCCCATCCAGCCCTTTTTCATCGACATTCCAAAAATGGTTCATAATCCCGGGCCCACATCAAATAAATGACTCATCAGAATCAAGCAACCTTGTCCCTTTCATCATGAGACTTCTGCTACCGATAACGCATATCCTAAATCTCAGTTCATTCACTATTCTGGGAGGATCTTTCCGTATTCTAGAGATCTTTTGCCCTGTATTCAAATCACGTACAGTCCCTCAAAAGAACCAGTTACAAAGAAATTGAGAAGGAGATTATGGTAGAACAGCAACTTGCAAAATAGGCACCTCTGAAGACTCAATAAAGAGGATCTTCTCGAACTCCGAGGAAGATCTCATGGCCTTAATCTGTGTGCAACTGCCACACGGCACCTGTTGAGCGCCGTGATCTCGCGGCATAGACGCTGTCAAGCTCAGCGCCATCCGATTGTAATGATCTCCGAGCGCAGCATAGGCGCTGTCAAGCTCGATGCCTCAGGCTGTATTCTCCGTTCAGCAAGGGCTTCTGATCCCTCGAGCCTCCTGAGAATGAGGCAGTGGAGCTCTTTCCTGTGTATTCTTCTTGGGCCTTTGTGCTCTCAATGAACAGAGCTATCCGACACAGAAATACGTACTATCGCAAATGTATATAAGGATTATGTTTTGTCCTTCCACCCACCAGTCAACTTGAATTGGCCCCAGATTCACTGACCCTTCCTCAAGCTTCAAGTTTCAAGTCCCTGTGTGTCAGTCACCTTTCCGACCTCTTTGATTCCCTCTGACATGGATTCCATACCAGCTATTTTCCAGGTCTTATTTTTACCGAGGTAGGTGCCCTACCACAATATTCTCGCTAGATATGGGCCAATCTAGTAATATTACGATCCCTCCTTCTAGATGCCAATAATCACGCCTCACAATTCGACTGCTGCTTCCATTACACTCAAGCGCCCGTCCGGCCCTGATATGACGATCGTGAAAGGCGCGGATTCTACACATGCCGCGAATGGAGATTGCAATGTTCGAGCGACTGGATTCCCCTCAAAGACGCTGCTCTCCATTGGCACAAACGATGGCGCAGCCAACCTCTTCGTCACGGTGCGGTTCATTGCTGTTGCTTGACCATTAGTGACGTCATATTCAATCCTCTCCTTAACAGCTCACAGCAACGACAGTGAGCGTGTTTACAGCTGAAAACAAGCTTTCTTCGAAGTTGACGGTCGAACGCGAGGATGAAGTGAACACAAATCAGCCAGTCACCGGTGGCGCTGGAGGAAACTACATAATTGAAACTACCGAGTCGCCGTCAAGAAAAAATTGCAAGCTCATTGTCACAAAGGATGTCCAGACCAAAGCCAGCATCTTTGCACAAACCCCTGCTGAACGGTTCGCGTTCGCGAACCAAGATCGCGTCAAACGGACCAACCCTCTTCATCCCGTGATTCAAGAGTTCCAGGACGCCATCGAATCCGACCCAGAGCTACTTGTCGGATTCACACTCATGTTCGACCAAATTCCCTATACCAAACAATACGAGCTTGACTATCTCAAATCGGGACCTCAGGTAAGTGCCAATACGATTCCCCTCTATATTTGGCTGACTCATGGCTTACCTTCCAGGTTCGAGACTATCATATGATGTTAGCTCGCCTCAACGACGCCCTCACTACGGTGCCCAGGTTTGGGGTGAGCGCCAGTTTCCCCATGACAGCTATTTTCGGTTGGCCCATGTGTACGCAAGCGGGCTTCAATATGTTCATGAACTCCAAGGTTAACAAGAAGTTACACAACATCTTAAAGACATGGACTCAATTTCTCGAATCACCCGACTCTCGCTCTTCCCTCACGAAGGCAGATGGAGGTTGGTTTAGCCCGGCTGCAGCCAAGGCTATGCCCAACTTCGCAGAGACTTACGAGTGCGATCCCAACGAGGAATATTACGGCTTTCCATCTTTTGACGCATTCTTCACGAGGAAGTTCAGAGAAGGAGTACGGCCTGTCGACGGACCCGACGATCCAAACGTGATTACCAACGCATGCGAATCGGAACCTTTTAGGGTTCATTATGGTATCAAGGAGGTGGATCAGTTCTGGTTGAAAGGACAACCCTACTCCCTCAGACACATGCTCAACAACGACTCCTTAACTCCCCAGTTTGTCGGTGGCACCATTTTCCAGAGCTATCTTAGCGGCAACATGTATCATCGTTGGCACAGTCCAATCGATGGTAGAATCGTGAAGGTTGAACCCGTACTAGGGACTTACTTCGCTATATCCCCTGCAGTGGGTTTTACTTCGAGCAGTGATCCTGCGAAGGATCGAGTCAAGAACGGATATTCAGAGGGCTTCATGGCCAACGTTGCTGCGAGGCTCATTATCTTCATCCAAGGCGATAATCCAGACATCGGTTTAATGGCGTTCATTGCGATTGGCATGGTGGAGGTTTCGTCATGCGAGCCGACGGTCAAGGTTGGAGACAGAGTGAGAAAAGGAGATCAGCTGGGGATATTCCATTTTGGGGGCTCGACATATTGCATGGTATTCCGTCCAGAGACGAAGATAGAGTTCACGCAGGAGGTATGGAATGCTACAGATAGTGGGACAACCCCTGGCGAGACTGCGATATTGTTGAACAAACGGGTTGGCGTTGTAAAGCCTCGAGGAGTTTAAAATCAGATCGCTCGCACTAGGAGCATCTCCATTATTCCCAGGTGAACCACCTCCTGCTACATAGAATCATACGAAACGGATATACCATACGAGACGAATACATACCCAATGCGTGTCTTAGGTAGTTTAGCACTTGAACGCTTTTCGATTTACAGTGACATAGATAATATTATTGCAAATACGATTTCACTCACCGCATCAAAACATCATGATGATTTCTTGGATACTTACTCAGACGTATGTCAGGGAGAGGGCATCTTGGTCGATTGCCGGATTGCCTGTTTTATACGACTTCCGATCGTTCCAATCGGCTCTGAGACGCGAGGCCGAGTGTAACTTCGAAGAGGCATGAATATTCAACGGACTAGGAAGATACAAGGTGCTGGGCATCAAGAGTTCATATCTGAGTCAGAGTCTGTTCATTCATGATGAAATAATACTGACCAAAAGAACAAGGAGACCAAGAGAGTACAGGAAATAGGCATAATGAAGACAAGGTGACCCCTAGTATTCCTTACAAAATCAACCGTCAGTAGAGTACAAGCAAACAAGAGTTGTAATGTGCATATTATAACTCGTCCACGATAGTCAAATTGTTGCTCTCGTACATCTCAGAGATAGAGGTCGCTTTCGGTCAGCCCCACCCTGAATCTCCAGGTTCCGCTGCCTAGCTTCCTCCTTGAAAGCCCCATCCCGGCTCTGTCTTTCAAAAATCCCAGCTCCATTCAGCGTCTGGCTCAGCCCAGGGGTTTGAGTCGACTATAAACCGCGGATTTTTGGGCTTGGCACTTGCAACAAATTTCTTATTCTGATCACGTCCGCTCTTTTTCGTGCCCCCAACCGTAACCCAAGGCCGCGGCCATGCATCTTCAATATGCTCATCCCCTGTAAAAAGGTTTTGCTTCTGAAATCGTTAGGAA
Source organism: Leucocoprinus birnbaumii (assembly GCA_027627405.1). Lineage (NCBI taxonomy): Eukaryota > Fungi > Basidiomycota > Agaricomycetes > Agaricales > Agaricaceae > Leucocoprinus > Leucocoprinus birnbaumii. The sequence goes on from JANIEX010000285.1 coordinate 27,983, forward strand.
CTATTCCTAACAGATGGATGGCGATTTTATGTACCTCGTTTGGTCGAGTGACTTTACTAAGGCCTTCATTGAATAATCTCAAACCTCTCACGCCTTGTTCATCGGCGATATCTTCGGTGTTGTAGATGACCTCGGCATCCCTCCTGAAGGAGATCATGAATTAAGGTATACCATGAAGAACCAGGACTAGCGACAAACCTTTTCTCTCTACCCTGGTTTCGTAAAATAATGATCAGCTAGCTGAGTACGTATCGGAATCCAGAAGGCACACTTTCTCTTTCCAAGCCACCTTGGCCATCAGTTCAGTCGCCCCGAAAATGAGAATCACGTCTAAGTCTACTTTATAGTAATTTTGGCCTCTCGGATTGACACAACGAGGAATAGGAACCCCTGTCAAATCCGCCCTGATTGTGCAGGCCACCTTATAGTTCGCTAGGAAATGACATTATAGCATCCTCCTCCAGGCCAATGGTGATTACCGCACCAACCTCGGTCGTTGTCCATCCATTTGTATTTGTCCGCGCTCAAACTCCCATGATAGCATAAAATCTGCTTCTCCACGACTCGAAGCTCTTGAGAGTTTCTGGAACCTCTAGTATAACTGCATCGAAATTCTTCTGTCTCTGGAACTTGGGTATCCTGGTAGAACCCACGGTGTGGTCACGATCCCTGGGTCTCAATTAGCTAGCTCGGAGGACTCACCTTACGCAGTAAGAGATTGAACCCATTCGGAATTGCCATCTCTCCAGAAAGCATCTCAACGCATTGGGACCTGCGTTTCACATGGTCTTTGAGCATTGAGTCATATATTATACCGCACTCTACGCCAAACGCATTCCGCGAAATTCGGGAGCGGACAGGCCGATCAAGTACCCCTGCAATCGCACCATCCGCGACCGCTTTGTTGCTGATCGATTGTTTAGTTTGTCATCTGTCGCTTCAGATATATCAACAGCATGCGTACAGAAGTGTATCCGGCCTAGAGACATGAAGACCGTATTGTTCCAGGGTATCCTTTACACGTTTAAATAGATACCCATTGTTGGAGAAGCCACCGACGAGGAAGACACTCTGGAGATTATGACAAATGTTACATAAGAGGAACTCGGCGAGTTTACGGACTCACAGAAACTGCTCTGCGCAATACGCTTTTTCGCTGAGCGAGCACGCCTTGGATGATGCAATCAATAGAGGGTTCAAAGAATGGCGTTATATCCTTCCTGAATGCGAATGAGTGATCTGCCGGCGTAAATTCGACTAAATTGTTACCCTTCGAGGCGAAGTTTTCCAGCTTGGATATGTAGATGGGGATTCCTGTCACGAACAGTTCCAAATTGGACAAAGTAAGGGTCTTGTGGGTTTCGAAAGCCGCATTTTGTCTTCTTGTCGAACTTCTCCTTGATTATATCTATGTCGTCGTGATACTTAGAGCCTTTGAAGAATTCTTGAAACGAAACGAGGTGGACTTCGTGAGGACCGCGAAATGCGGAAGGTAGTCATGTCAACTCAACTATCTAGATATTTCCCCGCCTCCTCCGTCACCGTGATCGAGCCTTTCATATGGCCTTGCAACGATTTCCTCAACATGTCGTTCCGATGTTGTTTTTTCACTCTACTTACACTGCGGTTGGGCAATTTCTTCGAACCATTTACCTGCCGACTTGGGATCAAGCGCATATACGCTCATATCTATCGTTCCTCCACCTGCGTCAACCATGATCATACCTTCCCCTCGCTTGAGACGTTGTACGCATATAGTCAGTGCTTTGCAATTAGAACAGGAATAGAAATCAAGATACCAACCCCGAATAGAATCGTTTATCAATCCCTTCTCAACGCACCGGTTGAGACTCGCTTCACCTTCCGTGACAAAACTCAACTGGTTTGGTCCCCCGCCAGTAATGAGACATGCGTTCTCAGCGGCCTGTTTCATTAAACTTCGCTGAGGACCTTCCCAGCCGTTAGGATGAGGTAGGATATAATGAATCTCTGATCCCTTCGCCCAAACGTCATTCCCAATTCCGGGATGATGTTCTTGGATATATTGCTTCGCGCATTCATTGAGGTAACACAGGAAATCAGAAAGCACTTCGACTACGGTTTTCTGGAGAGGCAAGGGTGGCAAGGTGAGAGAACCTGATGAGAACTGCATTTTTTTAGGACGCAGATGCAGCTTAAACCTGCGGCAAAGGAAAGGATAGTTAGTCGGGCGAACCTGATGTAAACATGAAAGGTAAGCATTAATACCACTTCGTCTTCACCCATTTCTCTTCCTCGGCCATAATATCAATACCCTCTCGCTCCGCCTCGGCACCAACCGCACGTACTCGTCCACTTTGGTCGTAATACATGATGGAAGGTATCTTCGCATCTCCACCTACAGAAACTTGGCCTGGAAACCTTGAATACCAACACAATTCATCAGAAATGCACAATGTCGCCTCCCCAAACAGCAGCTCAACTTGTGCACGCCGTGAATCTCTGGCTTTGATCCCGGGTCAAGAATACTAGAGCAAACCAAGCGTCAGCCCCCAACCACACAATATACTGCTTTAACAGCTTTGGTATACCTATAAGATATCCCGCTATATGTAGTTCCTACGTCAAAAGCGAGAAGCAATTTGCGCCTAGGACCAGAGTACGGCTTTCTCTCGTCGGACGTTGGCATGTTGCTGGAGAACAGAGAGGAATACATATGGAGCTGCGGAAGACGACAGGCCTTCTCATATCATATCTTCTATCTGCCGCAAAAGGCATTAATAGGATTCATGAGGCACTGTGGGCGTCAAAGAGCTTTCGAGATCAAGATCATGAAGCTTGTGAGGGACCGAAGTCACTGGAGGATTTCAGTGAGGAAACGCCACCATCAGCTTTTTGTTTGGAAATTCGACGAAAAACAAACAATTGGTGTACCCTGTTCTGCCTGGTTTCCGTCTTAGAGGCGTCGACTGTGAGCCGAAGGTGTTGGGAGTTTGGCAAGGTCACAAATGGGTGTTCGGAATGTCCGAATATACAATTTATTTATGGACGGCTGTTTTACTGCGGCCTGCACAGTTAACCAACCACTCGATTTTCCATAAGTAAACCTATCATAATAGACACATCATAAGTATCAATAAAATCATCAACATGCAATGTTTGAAGTCCACACAAATGTTTAAAAAACAAGAGCAGCTAAATAACAATTGAATGCATTGAGTACTACAATGAAAGAGAAAATTTAAAAGCAGAGCAAGCAGAGGAAAAGATCCTAAGCAAGGACAACAGCAGAAAAACCCATCCCCGCCATATGTGACAACGGCCATAACATGTTTGAAGGAAGAGCAAAAGTAAAATCACTCATAACACAGAATAAAAATTCTCCCATCCCTATCAGAAAGGATAACTGCTCCTTGACTCTGATCAATATTAAGCGTTTCGACCGTCCCCAAGTCCAATTCATCCGGAACTTCAAGTGTCCGGACTACACCCTCCGTTTCACGATTCCGTCTTCTTCGTCGTTTAACCCTCTTTTTCTTCAATATCGTTTTACGTTCAGGTATGGAACCGTTCGACGTTTTGGGGTGAGTGCCGTTTGTATAAGGTCCGGTAGATGATGATGACGAAGCTCCATTAGCCATCGTAGGATTGCTCTCGGCTCTCTCCTTTCCCTTCCCCTTTTTTTTATTCCTACTCTTACTCCTCGTCCATGCACCTGAACCGCTTTCCTGCTCTTCATCGAGCTCACAAACGCGCTGCTTCCCTCGTCCCCCCTTTGTCGGTGTACTCGTCTTTACATCGACATGAGCTTCTTCCTGATCTTCTAATTCCACTTCAACCTCGACTTCAATCTCCTCCTCTATCCACTCATCCTCTAAATCATCCTCGTACCCGGGGAACGTAACAAACTTCAACACCTTGGGTTCCAGATCAGTCTCAGGTTCTGGTTCGGGATCCAAATCATCTTCTTGGCTAATATCATACGGAACCATATGCGAAGATCCTGTCACGCCATCGTCTTGCGCAGAGCTGAGCGGAACCACAACGCCATTCCCATTCCCATTATCTTGAACTTGTATGTGAATCCCAGACCCAGAAGCCGAACCCGGTAGTGCGATGAATGAAGAAGGCATAGTAGGTGAAGTCGAAGCCGAAACCGTGGCCTGATGTTGACGAATATTGGGAGGTGGAATAGCATCATCATCATACTCAATCCACACCGCATGTCCAAAATCCACCGCCACAAGTGGTCTCGGACGCTCCGCCATGGCATTTTCGTCTTCATCCCGCTCATCGAACACTCTTACAACCTCGAAAGGTTGACTGACATACCACATTTTCATCAACTCATCATCACCATCCCTTTTCTCCGTCCTCGGTCCTTCACCAGGTTCACCCGCACTACTACTAGACGGCGTCGTCGACTGACTGCTACTAGCTCCCTTTTCCTCAGCTTTGCCATTTTGAGAACATACGCCCTCTCCACGTATCCACATTCCCCAGTCAATTGGAACCTTAAAGTAATGCTGAGCGAGGACAAATCGATTACGATGTGTTTCTTGGTCATGCATCGCCAATAGGACGACCGTACAGCTGACGCGAGGGATACCAGGAATAGTAGGCCACCACTGGCGTACAAAGTGCGCAGATTCGGGATACCATGTCGGAAATGGGAACGGATTTGGTAGCGGTGTTTGCGGGGGTGAAGGTCCAGCTTGCGGGTTAGGATAATGGAAATAAGAAGTAGGAGAATGTGGTTGAGCTGGAAGGGACGCATGGGGAATCAGTGGCGCGCCCGGTGTTGGGATGGACGTTAGAGTTGAGCTTGATGCCGATGAAGATGAAGGACTATTCGCGGCGATGGGATGGGTTGACGGAGAGGGAGAAGTGAAAACGGTCGCCGGGGCCGGGGACGGCGCATGTACATTGTCTTGAAATTGACTGATATATGCCAATTGATTGAGATATGACGATGACGAGGCTAGAGTAACTCCCGGTGGCGGTGTGTTAGCGTCAGCAGCTGCAGCCGTTGACGGAATCGGAGCCAATTGCGCGGCACCATTAGTCTGCGTAGGCGATGCTGATGGTAACGTGAGTACCATGTGAGGCATTAGTGTGGTTGACCACATCAACTCATCCTCTCCAGTGGGGAATGCCCCCGAAGCAGGATTCCTGGGTGGGAGCCGCGGGAAGACGAATTTCTTGGTTAAGGTACGGGCAGGTCTAAGAGTACCGCCAAGCGTAGGGGGAGTATGTCGACTGGGGAGATAAGCAGAATGAGCCCGGAGGAGAGAAAATGGATAGAAGTGTTGATGTGCCGCCTCAGGTTCCTCGCAGTGAATGACAATGTGCTCGTCAAAAAGGATACATGACCAGTTGGCTGACACCGACTGTGGAGCAGCGAAACAGGAACCGGTCAATAAACACGGGGAACAACTGCCAAGAATGAATTTACGCACGTATTCAATACCGGTGTCTACAAAGACATATTCAGGTTTGCTCCAATCCAGCAGGGCATATAGCCCGATAGTATTCGAGCTTGAACACCATACGAAGGCAGATAGTAGCCGTTCTGATGGATCGAGTAGGAAGATGTTCATGACTACACCCGCCGTCCTAAATTCTGTTACGCGAGAGAACTGGGGCTCCTCCACTGAGGTCATAGTAGAATGATGGTCGGCAAAGGTAAGGCGCATCAATACGAACTCCATTACTCGGTTATCGTCCTGCCTGTGATGCGAGACCGGATCGGGTTAGCTGTCGAACCATCGGACCGCTACATAATGGGTTAAGCGAGGGATACTCACGATGGGTCGAGTATCTTGGCCATGGTAAAGTATACGGTCCTCTCGTCGAACTCAACACGACATTTCCAAAGCTCCCAGCGTTCCCCGGGGTTCCACTCCGCAAGGGATGAGTTAGTTTCTACGTCCCAGCAAACGACCTTGCCACTTTTGGTCGCACAGAGTGTATAACTTGACGTGATAGGCGACAACCAGTCGACTTCCTCGTCTGGAGGTGCGCTAACGACCTTGTACCATGTGCGAATGGGGTGAGACGCTGGATGTGTAAGCGCAGAGGATTCTGAGGGTCCGTCCATGTAGTGTGCCATTCCGTAGGTGCTGGTTAGATGCCCTATAGGTTTGGGAGCACGTTTACGCCATGCAGAATCATATCGAGCTGCCTGGTTGACTGAACGGATAAGTTGCTCGGTACTGAGATCCGTGAGGCGTTGAAAACCCTTGAGAGGTAACGGGCGGCATCTTCGTAGTAGATCTGTCGAGAGCTTTCTATATACCGGCCGAGTAGTTGTGAAATCATTCAAAGTCTTGCAAGTCTGTAGTTTGAAATACAAAGTTAGCGAGGGTGGAGAGTAGTAGTCAGCAATACCCACCAGATGCAGAGCATGGATATCTCTGAGATCGAGGAACAGAGCAATGTTCAGCAGCAAATCATAAGGGAGAGTACTGAGGCCCATATGGAGGCGATTATCGAGCTCGTCGTGAGGGACGACGAGGGTCTGAGAGCAGGGAAGACAAGAAGCAAGCTACACAGGGCTGCCCGATTTCCCACGCCCCAATCATTTGTAGCCGTTTATTCCAAAAGAAATACGCCCACACATGCCAGCTACCGTGCGTATCAAACAAAATCAGAAACTTCTCGCTTAGTGCTGACGACTACTTCGCACCTTGCCCAGCTCTTTAGCGAGCTCAGACGATACCCGAATATGTCCGTATTTGTGCCCGACGGTGCAATCAAACACGGACCCTAAGGCGCGAGGTCCACAGCCGCCCACCGGCGTCAACATTGTGCGTCCACGCTCCAGGCCCTGGACGCAAATTCTACCGAAGAGCTGAACCCTTGATCATCGGGTCTCAAGTTATTTTGAAGGTCTGCAGTCTGCTTGATATTTCAGATGACGGTTCTGAGCGTGAGAGATCCATTGGTCAAGATCTTACACCCAGAGTGCAAGCCATGTGTTTGCCCGACTGAGGCGAAACCCGGGAAGACGGTAAGAACATAAACCACCAGTCATTTACGGTAATCACAATTTTCTCGTTACATCGTGAGCGGTACTTGAGGAAATATTCTGGGACCTATCACACGACGGATTTGCTAGAGGCAATCCCTTGACCAGAAAATCTCTGATGCCGCAACTTCCTCAGCAAGGCGAAGCGTTCTTGATCGACCACGAGTACTGTCATAAACGCGACAGGCTGGCGTTTGAGAGCTATTCGCTCAAATTAAAACTACCCAATGTGATTTTTCTTCTCCGTTAGGACACCGTATGTAAATAGCCGAGTGACTCGGTTTACTTATGTGCTGACGGAACTTATCAATCTGAGAGGTGCAGGGCTGAAGTACTTATACTGGAGTTCTTCCGCATCCAACTTTTGATTCTGATCTCTTCCTGGTCGAAAATAAAGGCTTTGATTAGACTGCCAGTGGAGGCAGCGGTTCCCGACGATCCTAGGGACCGAAAATAGCGCAGCTTCCTTCCCCTGGCTTGCGCGAGGCAACCTGCAAATCTCTTCTTCGACATCCACCTTCTCCTAGAAATTACCGGAAGCTCCTCACATACTCGGGCTCGGCCATGAGTCGAACGCCGGGTCTTCTGATCGAGTTCATACCAACCTAACGGTTAACCCCTTGCGCGTGCTTCCGGACGGTCCGGAGTCATACTTAGTAAGTGGTAGACGATACGTACACCAGAGGGAAACCACTCGGCTTCTGCGCACCTAGTGAGAGAATAAAAGAGCGAGATTGGCTGGTTTTTGACGACCAACGAACTATAAGCAATAAACTAATTACTCGAGCTCTAACGACTCAAAATTTGGGTCATGGCGTCTTCAGTAGATCTATCGGATGAAACTTTCAAAAATTAGGGTTATCAAATAAGCCTCTAGAGTAGCTAGTAATAGCTTGCCGCGAGGGGCGAGTGACAGCCTAGGGCTTGTAGTTTTGTCGGTATATCTATATTCCGCCATTTCCTTGGAATAACAGCTTTCCTACCCTGTTTATCGAGGAGAACAACCAAGTAGTATATCAGCTTTCACCTGTCAGTTTGTTGCGGAAGAATGGCCTTGAACTGGTCATGTACCACAGCATACCAGATATTAGGTTGCTGGTGATGAGAAACTCTGGTAGCACCGTTGGCGTGCAATGCTATCACACCGGCTGAAAAAGGGGGTTGCCATAATGAGGAAAGCTGGCAGTACCTGTTCACCAGTCGGTCGAGACTGGGTCGACTCTCTTGATGTCATGCTTCAACTCAGTCGTCAAACGGCTAGCCTATGGAAATTGAGGAAGTCACTCGGCAAATCAGGTTTTTGGGGCGGCTAAAGGCTAGGTTATCGTGAGTTTTTGAAGCTCCTTGTTTACACCGGCGGACTTTGCAGACCGAAGGACGTCGTGAAACCCCTTCGACCAGAGTCGACTCAAAGCCAAAGGCCAGATCTTCCTTTGAGCTCATTCACCATCACCTCGACCCTTTTCTCACATGTGAGAAAATAATTCTTCACATGTTAATAACACGAAATCGTCCTCGGCTGTGAGAAATGAGTATTTGTATCCAATGTGATGGCCAAACAAAGAGGCTCTGTGACGTTTACGTCCGCAAGCAGCCCTTCCCGTGAACATGGTCCTCAAGGTCGTCGAGGCCTTCGCCGACAAATTCTTCCCGTACAAATATGCCTGGCATATCCTCATCGCCATAATCACTGCATTAGTGCTCCGAGCCTTTTCACAAGGACGTACAACGAATCGCGAGCGGGACTTGCATGACCGAACGTTTCTGGTTACGGTAACAAGCCCTTTCCTTTAGTCATTTCAAAGTACTGATTTTTGGCTCGATTTAGGGAGGATTAACGCCTCTTGGTCTGACATTACTACAAGATCTTGCTCAGAGGGGTGCCAAGATTATTGCTCTATCACCACATCCCATCGACTCACCTGCTGTAACCATCCTTGTCAGTCTCCTTCGCACAACGTACAACAATGAGAATATTTTCGCCGAACAGTGTCACTTGTCGGATCCCGACAGCATACGAAGCTTCTGCATGCGCTTTTTGACTGAAGGCGAAACAGCTGACGAGAAATCCAAACCTCAGCCGAAGCAAGAGTCGAAAGATGCTTCTCCGACGACGAGTAAAGACAAACCAAAAACTACGACGGATAGTCGCCTGGACGGTATAATATTTGCACACGAGTACCAACACATCGGTATCCCTCGTTTCTTGCGCAATAAGAAGCCAATCCGGGCCACTATTTCACAAGGCGAGGAAGAGGAAACACAACGTGAATATAACTCACTGGCAACCTTCCTTATTACCACTCTGCTCCTTCCAGCCCTCCTCGTCGCCCCAGTCGAACGTGACATTCGCATTATCAATATCGTAAACCCTTTCTACGCAGCAGCAGCAGCCTCCGTACGCGCATCCAAGAACTTCGATCCAGCTTTCAGCCATCTTGTCATCCCTCCAACCTTTTCCACCACATCATCATCGCCAACTACAAAATCAGTATTCTTGACGGAGGGCCTTCGCTCCCTTCGCACAATTATATTTACCCGCCATCTTCAGCGGATCTTTGATGCCTTGCCGAAACCTCAAATTCCAAAAACGGAGGAGGGTTCAAGTTCGATACCTATCATCAGTGCTCGGATGCAACGAAGTAATATCGTCGCTGTTAGTGTGTCTCCCGGTCTAAGCCGCGTAGACACCATTTCTCGAATGCTAAATGCTGATTGGAATCTGGTCGAGAGCGGGGATTCAGTAGAGCGCAAGTTTTCGTGGATTGGAGTTCTTCTGTAAGTAATCCTACTCGAGTGCTTAGCTCTTTTGTGCGTCTGAGCTGATCTGTGCCACAAAGATATATCATTCTATTACCACTGCTTCATATAGCTACCAAGTCACCTAAAGCTGCGATTCAATCTATCCTTCACTCACTCTTCCTTCCTACACCATTCAAAATACTCTCGCAATCCGTTTCTGACTCTATACCGGAAACATCGAAGAAAAACCAAGATGACGACTCCAACTCCGCCCCTAGCCAACCTACAAAACGACCAATATCACTCATACGTGAAGAAGTCCTAAAACCAGGTGCTCTCTACGCAGAGTGTGCTGTCGTCAACCTCGACCTCTCTATCCCCCCTCCACCATCAACAGAACCTCAGGACCAGAAAGAGAGTGGAAGTCAAAAAGGGAAGGAGAAGGCACAGGGTTTGAAGGAAGAAGTCCTGGAAATTGTTGATGACGGCGAATATGGGGGTGAAATTGCTGGTCGAGTGGTTTGGGAGGCCTATGAGGTTGCTTTGAAGGTTTGGGAGAAGTCTGGCAGTAGGACGTCTGGAGGCAAGAAGGACTCATAGGTAGACGCGTATACCCTTATTAACTTGCTATACTCTACTCTTTTCTTAGTACAACTCTGCACTAACTTGACCTTCTGAAGTTTTACTAAGGAGAGTGTCTGCTCCAAGACGACAACGGGTCGCGATGTGATATCAACCAACGAGTCAGCGAATCCCAGTGTCAGATGCCCCTCTTTGATAACTTGTATAACATTACAGAGTTTAAAGAATTGAAAGAGGATGCTGTGGAAGAGCTGTGTTTTTGTATGCTCCGTCCGTTAAGGGAAGAAAGAAGGCGCGGGCATGAAACCGAACAAAAACCGTCGGGCTGAGCAAAATTCGAGCCAATTTCTTGACGCCGCCGTGAAGGAACATACCACTTGACATGAGCCCCAAGTCCCTTGGTAAATGTGGAACGAGACTCACTGTTTAGTAGCTAAGCTTCAGCGGATGGCAATGATGCTGGCACCAGCAGAATAAACGATGGAATCCGACCAAGTATCGATATGCCAGGTTAACCCTCCAACATGGACATTATCAACATACGCCCTCAGACGGAAGTTGTGCTTGCAATTGATATCAAACCAATTAAAACCAACGAATATCCTGGGCTTCTTATAAAAGCCGGCGGAAGTCGGGAAGGTGACAGCTTTGCTTGCTGTAGTCTGAGGCCGATCATAAGGCCGAACCTCCATTGTATTGACCGAGGTACTCCAGACCTCAGGTCGGTCGGAAGGGTAGGCGATCCAGCTAACTTTAGCTTCGTATAGGATTGTGTCCCACCACGTCTCGATATTGAGCGTGAAGCCTTCCTGATCAATGTGAGTGGCACTAGTTTTCAAACGCCAATTGTAGTTCTGGTCGAGATCGATATGACTGAAGAAGACAATGACAGTGGGAGGTGAAATGAAAGGGCGTTCAAAATCAACGCGTACGGAAGTGGGATCATCTGCGCCTTTCAGATCACGGGTAACCTCGCCACTTGAGAACTCCAGATTATAGGGAGCCAGATTAAGCGAGTTGACTATACCACTGTAAAGCTTGGTCCCTCCCCAAGTCATGACGTGATAATCTGCGGATTGGCTCGTGATGTTATTAGCCATTGTCCTGGCACGGATGTTGGCATCGTTGTCAATGTCAAGCTGGCGGATTCCAAGAGGAAGGCGGGGAGGAAGGACGAATGCACTTGGGAAAGGAATCCGAGCAGACGTATCGTCCTGAGGGTCCGTCCAGGCACGGACACTCTGGCTGTCGAATGAAGTGATGCTAGACATTATGATCTTGATACAGCGAAGCACGGAGAGGAGATAGAGAGATATTGGAGTGGTAGCCTCGAGCGTTGGTGATGGCTTCCTTTAAGCATTATACTCTTCGAGTCTGTCAGTAGGATAGCCTGTGGCGGTGCTCCCAGTGGCCAAGCCATTCCAAACGTCAGGAAGGTCAGCAGTAGCCACTTCCCTATGTGAGTGTTCTAGCTGGATGTTCTAGCATATACCAAAAATGGCAGACAGTCGAAGAGATTACCGGAAAGAGAGGGTGGGTGACTGGGACTTAAATATAGATTGATGCTGAGAAGCGCTTGTACCCACGGTATAGATGCCAGATAAAATTCGCCCCGGATCAAAATACCTGGTTGATCCGATAACACAACGGAGAGCGTCGGCCATTGAATTTCATTCAATCGACTAAGTAGTCATTGCAGGTCGGCCTCTAAGTAGCAGTATGTCCTGGGCTGTGGCACCACACAAAATTGCGGTGTTGAACGACTGTTCGACAGCGTATATCTAACTATTCTGACGGGGCACCGTTGGCAAGGTCATGAGCTCTGAAGCTATTTATTCGTGAGCCCGTTACTCAACTCATGAACTATCAAACTATCAACCCTAATATTGGGAAAATTCTCTGCATAACCAAGTGTCAGTACTCTGACACCAGCACCAAAAGAATTGCGGGACACCAAAGCACAAGGGGCCAAGCAGAGCCCGACGGCATTGGCCTGTGG